>JAQZBX010002369.1:0-30057 GCA_029593785.1 Cabassous unicinctus | reverse complement strand
CAATCTGCCACAGGGCATATATGAAAATCTCACTGCAAACATCATACTCCATGATGAAAGACTGAAAGCTTTCCTTCTAAGATCTGGAACAAAATAAGAATGCCCACTGTTACCAATGTTATTCAACATTGTACATTGTACATGCCAGAACAATTAGGAAAAAAAAAAAAGAAATAAAAAATATCCAAATTGGAAAGGAAAGTAGAAAGTACTCAAAAATCTACAACAAAGCTACTAGAGCTAATAAACAGTGAAGGTGAACATGTTCAACACTCAAAAATGAGTAGTGATTCTTTATACTAGTAATGAGAAATCTGAGGAGGAAGTAAAGAAAAAAACCCATTTACAAAAGCTAGTAAAGGTGTCAAATATCTAGGTATTTTAAATTTAACCAAGAATGTAAAGGATGTATATATGAAAAACTGCAAAATTTTGCTAAAAGAAATCAAAGAAAATCTAAATAAATGGAAGAACATTCCATATTCCATGGTCATGGGTTGAAAGACTAATTATTAAGATGTCAGCTCCATCTAAAATGATTTACAGATTCATGCAATCCCATTCAAAATTCCAACAGCCTTCTTTGCAGAAATGGAAATACCAATTATCAAATTTATTTGGAAGGATAAGGTGCCCTAAACAGCTGAAGCCATATTGAAAAAGAGTGAAGTTAGAGGACTGACACTTTCAGAGTTTAAAATTTACCACAAAGCTACAGTGGTCAATACAACATGGTATTGGCACTAGAATAGATAATATAAGCAAACGGAATTGAATTGAGGGGCCAGAAATAGACCCTCACATCTGTGCAAAATTGGTTTTTGAAAAGGCTGCCCTGTCCATTCAATTGGGAAAGAATTGTCTTTGCAACAGATGGTGCTGAGAAAACTAGCTATCCATTCTCAAAACAGTGATGGAGGAAACTTATCTTATACTGTATACAGAAATCAACTCAGAATGTATCAAAGCCCTAAATGTAAGAACCAGGGCTATAAAACTCCTAGAAAAAAATGTAAGGAAGCATCTTTAGGATCTTTTGTTAAGCAATGAATTTTTATTCTTTACCCACAAAGCAAAAGCATAAAGAAAAAAAGATAAATGAGACTTTATCAAAATTAAAAACTTTTGTAACATTAAAGCATCAAAGGGTTTTATCCTGAGAGTGAAAAGATAACCTACTTAGTGGAAGAAAATATTTGGAAACCACATATCTGATAAGGATTCTATACTCAGAATTTGGTTATGGTAGCACAACATTGTGAATGAAATTAACAGCACTGAATTATATATGTAAATGTGGTTCATATATGTTACATATATGTTACTAGAATAAAAATTAAAAGAAAAAAATTGCTGATGTACATGGGTGTTTGAAGCATGCTGACCTCATATCAGACTGTCCAGTTACCAGCTTCAAGACCAAAGGGAGGCTATGGCAGAAAAAGAGGGGAAGAGGGTGGTAGGAGCAGCCAATTTCTTACTTCTAGTTCACAAGACCAGTGATGTTATTTTGAAGCAAAAAATTCATTGCCCCTCCCCTAATTTCTGCTCATCCTATCCTTTTGATTATTTTTTAATAAAGATTTTATTATATTAAAAAATTTCTCTCTGAACTCCTAGAATTCTACTTCCTAACTACGGACATTCTCTGATGTACTGAGAACATATCAACTTTAATAACAAATATTAAAGTTTCAGAGTATGTACCTTGAAAAAGCAACAAATAATCTGATTCATAGTCTATGTATATGTGAAATTATATTTCAGCTTAAAAATTTGGTTTGAATTCTTTTTAATATCTCCTCCATCAGATACAAACTGACCTTAAGTTTTAGTATGAAAAACGATAGAAATTTCAAAATAAAAAAACAATCCTACTGATAACAAAGAGATATCTGCATAAATTAGAATAAGAATTTCATTAGAAAAAGGTAAGCAGAATATTTGGAAAAGGCAAAAATAACAAGAAGCATAAGACTTTACTAAAATGTCATGGAATTCATAGATAATCTAGCCTGAGAGAAAAGCAGTACTTATCACTCAATGGAATTATGAAAAAAGGAAACATTTGGAGCTGGAGGTTTTCAGTTTGCACTACAAGGGCTCTAGCTAAAAGGTTTCAAGGTTAAAAGGGGTTACCTGCAGAATTGTGTGGGAGAGAGTATAAACTACAATCTGAACTATGGTCCATGCTCAGTGGCAATGCCCCAGGATGCCTTTATCAATTGCATTGAATGTGCCACACTAATAAAGGATGTTGTTTATGTGGAAGGGTGTGGGAGATGTGGCGAGAGGGGCATATGGGAATCCCTATATTTTTTGTGTAGCATTTATGCAATCTACCTATCTTTTAAAAAACAAAAAAATATATATTTAAAAAAATAAATAAAAGGGGTTGGAATGAATAACTTAAAATTCTCACAAAATCTGGAAAATATATTATTGAACCTCAATCTGAACAACGAAGATGATTATAAATTCCATGTAGAAGATGTACTTATATCTGTTTCATCATCCACTGCCACTTTCTTCCATTAATCACATCCAATTTTGTAATGAGGAATTCTCTCCACAGTTACAAGTGTGGAATAAGGCTGATATCACATTCTGGGAATAAGACCAGCCATGTGACCTGACTTTTCTAGAGAAATTACTGAAATCTTTACACCATGCACAAGGAGCAGGAATTGCCTCATGACAAAAAGCCATTAAATTCCAGATTTATTTCCACTGTTTTTTAAACTGCATATATGAGTTACTTTGGGTGACAGGTTTAAATGTGGAAAAGTCCAGGCTGGGATAAATAATGGTTCATGCTGAAATAAATTGAAATCCAGGCTTTTCTTTTTATGAAGTCATTTAAGTTTCCAAGTGTCTTTTGATGGCTGGATTATTTTTAAAATCCAATTGAATATGCTACTTATCACATTTAAATAAATCCAAAAATATCATGATTAATACACTTAGTTTTACACTGAGTGATTTAGACTATGATTATAATTGAACACTAGTGAGTGAGTATTGATCAAACAAGACCAGATGAGGGAAGAGAAAGTGAGCAAGATTTCTGAGCAACCAATTTGAGCCAGGTACTAAAAACAGAAAACTTATATTTTATAACATTCCCATAATAAAGATATCTTTTGTCATTTTTCTTTTCCTCAGTGATATTGTTGCTCAAATTGCTTATGAATTGAAATTTAAAACTGGGCCTTTGGATTTTAAACATCTCATGGTTTCCATTTTGCCATTTATTCTGACTCAGTCTTTTTGGTAATTCTACATAGTCTGAGAAAACTTGACTGCTTGAAAGATTATTAGCACAAGGCTTGCTTTTTTTTGTTGGCTTCCATTGAAAACAAATATCACCCTTCATTACCACTTAGTATCAATTTCTATTAATAATGACAAGTGCCCAATTATATAGCACCTGGACAATTATAAGCAGTCTATGGAATTTAGACTACAAATTAGAGCAAAAGTCCCCAAACACTATTTCATTTGGGCTAAACCTGGGAAAATTTTTATTATGTATATGTCATTATTATATAAAATGAACTGAGGGCTCCATTTTCTCTTGTCAAAATGGGTGGAAAATGATTCAGCTACTAAAAAGAATGTTTTAAGTAGTACAGATGAATTCCAAATAAGCTTACACCAGAAAATGGTCTCTATGGTATTACAGGAAAGGTTATCAATATGGAATACTTTCCATTACAGCTGTCAAACAATATAAAATATGTTTTTTGAAAAATGAAATATTGATCAAAATAAGAGAATACTCTATAAATTACAGGACACCAACCTAAAGAAATGCACTTAGGTAATGTTTTTAAAATACTCTGTAGGGAAAAATAATTATTAGTTCTTACTGTAAATGGATATGAAGAAGAGATGAGAGTAAGTCTCATTCCTAAATTATCTAGCTTGGATATAGATTAAATGACTGTAGAATTCTTTGTGATCTTTTAAAATATGGGAAGAATAGATATGTCAGTTAGGAGTAAAAGTCTTTTGACAGATAATTCCTAGGACAAATACCAGAAAGAGATTTTTAGATGTATAATTTAAACCTAATAAGTCTTTTTTGTCAAAAGCAAATAGATAAATAATTTCTGTTTTTCTTAATATAACTATACTATGTAATACAAAACTAATACAGGGACTTAATTAATAGTTCACAATTCATTTAGAGCCAATTACTTCAAAGTTCTTTCCATGATGTATGAAGGTTCATAGAATCAGGAATAACCAAAACAATCTTAAAATGTACAAAGTTCAAGGACTTACACTACTTAATTTTGAGTAATACTATAAAGGTACAGCTATGAAGACTTTATTATATTTGGAAAAAGATTGAATATAGCATAATAGAGAATCCAGGAATAAAAACCCAAACTAATAGAACCAAATTGATTTTTTAAAATACTTATCCAAGTCATTCAAGGAAGAAGGTAAAGATTATGCAAATAAGGATAATGAAACAACTGATTAAACATTTAAAAATAATGGATCTCAAATTTGATATCATATTTTATAGATAACTTTAGTTAATCTGAATCAAAGACAGAAATGCAGAAGTTAAATTTACAATTCTAGAAGAAAATCTAGAATAGTTTTGCAACAAACAGGTAATGATTTCTTAGGTAGAGTATACAAAGCACTAATGAAAAAAATAATGCATTATAATTCATTAAAATCAAAGTGTAGCAGTTTAGCAGTTTGATGAAGTTATGAATTCCAAAAATAGATATTGGATTATGCTTGTAAACTGATCTGTTTGTCTGGGCATGATTAAGTTATAACTGGGGCTTTGATTGGGCCACATTAGTAGGGTGTTGAGCCCCACCCCCTTGTGTGTGGGGAATCAAAGATAAAAGACATGGCAAAGGACAGAGTTGTAATAGTTCTGATGTTGGAGTCTTGAGCTGGAGCCCCGGGAAGTAAGAAAGCTTGGTCGTGAGGAAGGAGAGAAGGCCCCAGGAAAAGACATGATCCGATCGCCTGAGAGTCTACAGCTAGCCTTGTGGAGAGAGGCAAAGCCTAGAGAGCCTCATAGTGTATAGCTGACCTTGTGGAGGAAACAGAGGAGTTGAGCCCAGAGGGAAATGCAGCCCTGGGAAGAGAGGAACCCAAGAAGCCTGAACCCTGGCAAACGTCAGCACCTGTCTTGCTGTAACACGTGGCAATGGACTTTGGTGAGGGAAGAAACTTATGCTTTATGGCCTGTAACTGGTGGACTTCTACCCCAAATAAATACCCTTTATAAAGACCAACTGATTTCTGGTATTTTGTATCAGCACCCCTTTGGCTGACTAATACACAAAGTCTTTCTTAACTGTCAAGAAAATAGTCAATCTCAAAACAAAGAAATCATTTTTGCAAAATATATATGTAGCAAAAGCCCTGTTAACAAAGTATATAAAGAACTCTTTAATTAAATGTGAAGAAGCAACAAAAAGTAAGTCAGAAGTTACGTACGTTGACTGAAAAATAAAGACAAAACCTTGATGAACCTATAGTAAGTAGAGAGATTGAATCAATAATCAAAAGACTTCCACCAAATAAAAGTCCAGAACCTAATAGCTTCACTCGTGAAGTCTACCAAGTATTTAAAGAAGTATTAACACCAATTCTTCTCAAACTCTTCCAATGAATTTAAGAAGAGCGAAAACTTCCTAATTCATTCTATGTTGCCACCACTACCCTGATACCAAGCCTGGTAAAGACATCTCAATAAGAGACAAGTATAAAACAATTTCCCTTATGAATATAGATGAGAATAGCCTTAGCAAAGTACTAGCAAACTAAATCCAAAAGTAAAATTAAAATTATTATACACATAGAGTAAGAGGGATTTACCCCAGGAATGCAAGGTATGTTTAACATAAAAAATAAATCTGTGTAATACATAACATTAATAGAATGAAGGAAAAAAAACATCATTATCTTAATAGACATATGAAGGCATTTGACAAAATCCAACACATTTTTCATTAAAAAAACATTAAGAAAACTAATAATAGTAGGGGACTTTCTCAATATGATAAAAGCCATTTATTATAAAACCTCAGCTAATACTATACTCAATGGTGAAAGACTTACAGCTTTCCCCCTAAGATCAGGATCCAAGACAAGACAAGGATGCCTACTTTCACCACTTCTATTCAATATTGTATTATTGCCCTAGAAATTCTAGCCAGAGCAATTAGAAAAGAAAAAAACAAAAAGTATTCAAATTGAAAAGCATGATTTTATATGTCAATTGTGTTCCTATACACTGGAAATGAACATTCCAAAGAGGAAATTAAGAAAACAATTCCATTTACAACAGCAGCTAAAAGAGTATAATATTAAAGAATAAATTTAACAAAGGATATAAAGGACTTCACTGAAAACTGTAAAGCACTGCTAAGAGAGGGTAAAAGAGACATAAATAAATGGCAAGGCATCTAATTTTCAAAAATTAGAACAGCAAATATTGTTAAGATGTAAATATTACCCAAAGCAATCTATAGATTCAAGGCAATCTTATCAAAACTTCAGCAACCATTTCTTCAAAATTGAGGAAATGATCCTCAAATTTATATGGAACTGCAATGAGACCCAAATAGACAAAATCATTTTGAAAAAGAAGAACAAGATTGGAAGACTAACATTTTTTTATTCCAAATTTTACCTCAAAGCTACATTAATGGAAACAGCGTAGTGCTGGCATAAAGATACACAAATAGATTAGTGGAAGCAAATTAAATCTAGAAGTAGATCCAGATACACACGGCTGTCTTAGTTTTGCTAGTCTAACATCACAAATACCACAAACTAGTTTTGGCTTAAACAACAGAATTTTATTGGTTCACTGTTTCAGAGTCTGGAAGGCTTGCTTCCTCCCACAACTGATAGTGTTTTGGCTGACTTGCAATACTTGGCAATAACTTGGCATTCCTATCATATGGTGATGTCCTTTCTTTTCCAGGTTCCACTGACTTCCAGCTTCAGTCTCCTCTGCCTGACTTTCTCTCACTAAGTCTGTATGTTTTCTTCTTATAAAGGACTACAGTAATCTGAGTTAATGACCTAAATCATTCATCTTTAAAGATCCTATTTACAATGGGTTCACAGCCACAAAATACAGGAATCAAGAAAAAGAATATGTCTAAATTGTGGTACATAATTCTATCCACCAGAGTGGCCAATTATTTTTTACAAAGTTGTTTAAGTACAGGACCTCATAGGCTTCCAATGTGGATATCAACCCAAATAGAAGTGCTCCTGAGGACTCTGGAGACACTCAGGTCCTATATCAGGGAGTTTTGCACCTTATCAGTGTGCCCTACTTTGGAATCTGTGCTTCTGAGAGTGACAGAGTTGGACTCAAATATGTCCTCCCTGCACAAGGTCCATCAGTCCCTTCTATTCAAACCTATATGTGGTGCTGGAGTTTGTAGGTGTACTTCCAGAGACTGGAGTCTTGGGCCTGCCCATGTGCCAGCTGGGCCCAGAATCTCAGTGTAGATGCAACTCCTACTCTACAGCTCAACGGACTCACCCAGGACACCTGGCGGGGAGATGATGATGGACAATGGCCATCCCAGGAAATGGAGAGAGTCTGCAGCTGCAGGCAGGATAATCCCATCCATCTTATCCATGGGATATAAGCCCCCTCTCACTAGGAGGTGGAGTGGACATTACCATCCCAGACTCATCAGGATTGGGGTGAGAACTATGGACTAGAGTGGACTTACTGGTATTCTGTTATAGACATATTGTGATTCAAGTAATGGAAGAAATTTCAACATTAATGTGGAGCCGGTGGCCACTGGACACTTTGGGGGCAGGCAGGGGGAAAAGCAATTGTAATACAGAGGCTTTTTTAGGACTTGGGAATTATCCTGAGTGACATTGCAGCAACAGATAGAGGCCATTTTACATCAGCATATAACATGCAGAACTGTGTGGGAGAGAATGTGGTCTACAATGTGAACTATGGTCCATGCTTAGTGGCAAAGCCCCAGGATGTGTATATATATTGCAGGTGATGTGTCATACCAATGAAAAATGTTTATGTGGGAGGTTGTGTGAAGACGGGGGGGACGTGGGGCATATGGGAATCCCTATAATTTTTGCGTAACATTTATGTAACCTAAGTATCTTTAAAAACAAACAAACAAACAAAAAAAAACCAAAGTTGCTCAAATACATGCCATGGGGAAGAATAGTCTCTTCTAAAATAATATGGGTAAACCTGGATATCCACATGAATATGAATGAAGTTGGACCTTACATCACAACATACACAAAAATTAACTAATGATTGATTAAGGACCTAAATATTAAGAGGTGGCATAGGGCAAATTTTCATGACCTGGGATTTGCTGATGGAGTCTTAGATATGACACAGAAAGCATGAACTCAAAGGAAACAATAAATACATTTGAATTCATCAGAATTAAAAACTTTTGTGCATCAAAGGACATTATTAAGACAGTGAAAAGACAACCTACAAAATGGGACAAAATAGTTGAAAACTACGTATCTGATAAGGCCTTAAAACCCAGAATATATTTTTTTAAAACTCACTTACAATGCAACAACAAAAAGACAACAATCATCAAATTTTTAAAATGGGCAAAGGACTTAGATATTTTTCCAAAGTGTAGATACAAATGGCCACTAAGTATGTGAAAAGATGTTCCATATCATTAGCCATGAGGAAAATACAAATCAAAACCACAATCAGATGCCAACTTCATACAAAAAAGGATCGCTATTATTTTTAACATGAAAAAAAAAAATTGTTAGAAAGGCTGTGGAGAAATTGGAACTCTAGTGCATATATGGTAGAAATATAGAATGGGGCAGCCACTTTGAAAAGCAATATAATGAATCCTTAAAAATATAAATATAGAATTATTATATCACCTAGCAATTTCATTATTAGTTATATAGTCATAGAAGTTAAAAATGGACTCAAACAGATACTTGTACAACAACATTCATGGCAGCATTTTTTAGAGTGACCAAATGTAGAAACAACCCCAGTGTCTATCTACAAATGAATGGATAAAAAAAAATGTGGTACATACACAAAATGGAATATTACTAAGCTTTAAGAATAAATAAAGTTCTGAGACACACTGCAATGTGAATGAACCTTGGAAACATTATGCTGAAATACGTAAAGCACACAAGCATGGGACAAAGAATGACTAAAAAGGACAAATATTGTATGATGTTACTTACAAGCTCACTGTTTCAGAGACTAGAAGGTTGCTTCCTCCCACAGTTGATAGTGTTTTGGCTGACTGGCAATACTTGAGTTCCTTGCTTCCCTTTCATATGGTGATGTCCTTTCTCTTCCAGGTTCCATTGACTTCCAGCTTCTGGCTCCTCCATGTGATTTTCATTAAGTCTGTATGTTTTCTTCTTGTAAAGGACTACAGTAATCTGAATTAAGACCTTAAATCATTCACCATCAAGAGATCTTATTTACAATGGGTTCACAAACACAGAAACTGTCTCAATATCCTTAGTTATTAAGAAATTCAAATTAAAACTAAAATGAGATGCCACTAATAGACTCTAGAAGGGCTAAAATTAAAAAGACTGTGAACAATAAAGTATTGGTTAGATTTGATTCAATTGAAACTATCATATATTGCTAGTATAAGAGCAAACTTGATTTTTGGCAATCTTTTATAAAGTTAAATATACAATAAACCTATGAACCAGAAATTCCACTCCTAGATATGTAACCAAATGTATGACTGTTTATTGCAGCTTAATTCACATTAGAAAAAAAAAACTGGGTACAATCTTAATGTCCATCAAAAGGGGGATAAATGAACAGATATGATATAGTCATGCAATGAAGTAAACTAACTAGCACCAAAAAAGGAATGAACTACTGATAATTTCAAAACAACACGTTTTTAAATATATATATTTTTATTTCAAAAGATGTGAACTTACAAAACAATCATGCATATTTTTGTAATTCCTATACCATACCCCTTCACCGACACACCACACTGTTATGGAACATTACTACAGATTATAATATAATATCATCAGGTTATTACCACTAACTATGGTCCCTAGTGTATATTTGGCATATTTTTTCCATACTCCCCTTTTATTAATATAGTACATCTTTGGCATTCATGCAAGAATATTATAGTATTTCTGTTAACAATAGTCCATAGATTACATTAATTGTATTTTTCCCACGCTTCTCCACATTTTCACCACCCTGCAATAGTGATGTACATCTGTTCTTGTTCATAGTAGGACAGTCTTGCATTTGTACTATTAACCACAATTCATATCTACCTCTGGGTTCACTGTGCTATTCAGTCCCTAGATTATTCTTTAGCTTTTTGTCAATTGACATTTACATCCTTAGACTAATCTTTTAAAACACAATCCCATTTATAAACCAGCTGCTACTCACTATAAGGTGTTACTGTTAATTGTATGCATTTCCATATATTTACAGTGAAATTAATTAAAACTTCTACATACATTAAGCATCAGTACTCATTGTCAGCCTTCCTCTTATCTCTGAATAACCTATACTCTAGGTTTTAAATCAATGTGCTTACTTTTCATATTTAGTTCATATTAGTGAGACCATGCAATATTTGTCATTTTGTGTCTAGCTTATTTCACTTAGCATAATGCCTTCAAGATTCATCTACGTCATCATGTGTGTCCCAATTTCACTTCTTCTTACTGCAGCATAGTATTCCATCGAATGTGCATATCACCTTTTGTTTATCCATTCATTGGTTGATAGACACTTGGGTTGTTTCCATCCTTTGGCAATTGTGAATAACGCCGCTATGTCCATTGGTGTGCAGATGGCAGTTCTATATTTAGCTTCCTGAGGAACTGCCAAACTGTCTTTCACAAAGCCTGCACCATTTTACAATCCCACCAATGGTGAAGGAGTGTTCCTATTTCTCCACATCCTTTCCAGCACGTATTCTTTTTTGTTTGTTTTTTAAATAATCACCATTTTTGTGGTGTGAAATGATATCTTATTGTAATTTTGATTTGCATTTCCCTAATAGCTAGGGATATTTAACATTTTTTTCATGTGCTTTTTGGTCATTTGTATTTCCTCTTTGGAGAAATGTCTAACGTTTTTGCCCATTTTAAAATTGGATTGCTTGCTCTTTATTGTTGAGTTGTATGGTCTCTTTATATAAAATGGAAATCTAACCTTTATCTGTTATGTGGTTTCCAAGTATTTTCTCCCATTGAGTCGGCTGCCTTTTCACCTTCTTGATGAAGTCCTTTAAAAAACAAAAAAGTTTGAAGCAGTCCCATTCATCCTTGTTTTCTTTCATTGCCCATGCTTTCAGAGTATGGTTTAAGAAACCACCAACTACCATCAAGGCTTTCTTTTCTTTTTCTTCTTCTTCTTCTTTTTTTTTAATCACATAGTCTTGTAAATGTTTCCTTATATTTTCTTCTAGGAGCTTTATGATTCTAGATTTTATATTTAGATCTTTGATCCATTTTGAGTTAGTTTTTGTATAGGGTGTTATATAGGGGTCCTCTTTCTTTCTTCTGGTTATGGGTATCCATTGTGCCAGCACCATTTGTTGAATAAACCATTCTGCTGCAGCTGGGCAGGTTAGACAGGCTTGTCAAAAAGCACTTGACCATAGATGTGAGGGATTCTTTCTGAACCATCAATTCACTTCCATTGGTCTATGTGTCTATCTTTATGCCAGTACCATGCTGTTTTCACCACTGTATCTAGGTAATATGCTTTAAAGTGCAGAAGTGTGAATCCTCCAACTTCCCTTTTCCTTTTTAAGACGTTTCTCTCTGTTCCAGTCCCCTTACCATACAAATAAATTTGACAATTTTATTTTCCATTTGTTTAAAAAATGCTTGTGGAATTTTTATTGGGATTGCTTTGAATCTGTATATCAATTTGGGTAGAGTTGACATCTTAATGATATTTAGTCTTCCAATCCATGAGTATGGACTGTTCTTCCAATTATTTAGATTTTTTTTAAAAAAATTCTGTTAACAATGTATTATAGTTTTCTGAATACAAGTGCTTTATATCTTTTGCTAAGTTTATTGCTAAATATTTAATTCTTTAGTTGCTATAGTAAATGGAATTTTTTTCCTGACTTCCTCCACAGATTGTTCATTACTAGGGTACAGAAACACCCCTGATTTTAGTATGTTGGTCTAGTATTCTGACAGTCTACTGATTTTTTTAATTAGCTCTAGCAGCTTGTTTTGTAGATTTTTCAGGACTTTCTGGGTATAGGATCATTTTGTCTGCAGATAGTAGAAGTTTTACTTCTTCCTTTCCAATTTGGATGCCTTTTATTTCTTTATCTTATCTGATTGCTCTACCTAGAACCTCTAGCACTATATTGTAGAATAGTGGTGACAGTGGGCATCCTTATAATGTTCTTGATATCAACAGGAAAGGTTTCAGACTTTCACCATTGAATACAATGTTAGCTGTGGATTTTTCATACGACCTTTACGATGTTGAGAAAATTTCCTTCAATTCCTATTTTTTGTAGTATTTTTATCAAGAAAGGATGCTGATTGTTTTCAAGTACCTTTTCTGCATCAATCGATAAGTGTATTAGTCAGGGTTCTTTAGGGAAACAGAAACCACTGAGCTGGGAAATTCTCAGAATGCTGAAATCACTTCCTGTTTAAGGCATTTAACTGATTAGATAAAGCATCACTCACTGCTGACAGCAATCTCCCTGATTGATATAGATGTAATCAGGTATCTATGTAATAAACTCAATGGTGACCAAAGTCCATAAATGTCCCTTTATTACAATTAGCCTAGTGCCTCTTAACTAATCACAGTTAAGAGGCATGGCAGTACTAGGAGATGCCTTAGAGGATTTCCTGTATTCAGGCAAACTCTTTTTTACCCCCATTATGCAGATGCAGTCCTATTTCCCCTTGGTAGTCACAATCACCCCAGCCAGTACAGTAATCCCCTTCTTTGCCTGTTGATTCACAGGAAAGCAGAGCCCAAAGTAGTCAGGTGGCACTCTTAACTACCAGGTCAAAGGAATCATTGTTGTGTTCCCTGGTGGCAGCACTCCTCCTTTTGGGACTAAAACCTGTACACCAGCAGAGCTTAAGGTTGCAGGGACAGAAAACAAAAATTTCCCTACTGGGTCACTAAGGGTAATAGTGAGTGGTACCACTCCCATTTTCACCCCTTGATTCCTGGACCCATGAATCCTGATTATGAGAGAAAGATTTCCACAGAGTGGGCGCTGATTTAGAGCATACACAGCCTCCTGGAGAACATTGCCTAAGCCCTGCATGTTATTGCCCCCTAGTTGGTGCTTTAATTGAGTCTTCAAAAGGCCATTCCAGGATTCTATTAATCCAGCTGCTTCCAAGTGATGGCAAACATGGTAAGACCAGTGAATTCCATGGGCATGTGCCCATTCCCACAAATCATTTGCTGTGAAATGGCTTCTTTGATCAGAAACAATGATGTGAAGAATGCTATGGTGGTAGATAAGATATTCAGTAAGTCCACAGATGGTAGTTTTGGAAGAAGCATTGCATGCAAAAAATGCAAACCCATATCCGGATTATGTGTCTATTCCAGTTAAAAGAAATCGCTGCCCCTTCCTTGGTGGAAGTGGTCCAATGTAGTCAACCTGCCACCAGGTAGCAGGCTTGTCACCTCAAGGAATGTTGCCATATCGGGGGCTGAGTATGGGTCTCTGTTGCTAGCAGATTGGGCATTCAGCAGTGGCTGTAGCCAAGTCAGCCTTGGTGAGGAGAAGTTAAGCCCATGCATAACCTCCATCCTTACCTCCATGGTCACTTTGTTCATGAGCCCATTGGGCAATGACAGGAGTTGCTGGGGAAAGAGGCTAAGCAGTAGCCAGAGAGCGGGTCATCTTATCCACTTGATTATTAAAATCTTCCTCTGCTGAAGTCATTTTATGTGACTCAGACTATTTTGAGTGCTGCTTTGAATCTGCCTTTCGTTGTGGTAGTCACGTCCACCTTGTCTTTGGCGATGAACTGCCGATACTTGACTTTTACCAGACTGAGATCCAATCATCCCCATAACGTTTAAGGATTCTAATTCCATTACAGCCCTCCGAACAGTAATGTCTGGACTACAGAGAAGAGCAACCACAGAGCTCTTCGGGAAGGTGGAGTTAGTCTTACAAATTTATTCCTCACAGTCCTGGTTAAAGGATGGCCTCTGGACATTCCTGGGGAGTGGGGATGGGCAGGTCTCAAATGGTAAATCCCTTCTAGCATACCAATCCTTCTAAACCTTTTAATTCCCTCTTCTACTTTACACCAAGGTAAATCGGACATCGCAACCTCAGACATGCTAGGCCATTTTTGGTCCATGTTTCACTCAGCCATGCAAACAAACTGTTAGAGCTCTTTCTAACCCCTCAAGCTATAGTACTGAATCCAGAATTTCTTCTTAGTGAGCCCATATCAATAAATTCAGCATGATCCAACTTTATATTCCTTCCACCATTATCCCATACCCTTAGTATCCATTCCCACACATAATCCCCTGATTTCTGTCTATATAAGTTGGAAAAGTCATGCAGTTCCTTCAAAACATAATATACTTCCTAATGGGTAACACTTTGTATTTCATTTTTGGTGTCTTGTTGTAATTTTAGTCTAGTAATAGCTCTTGAATAGAAGAGGGGTGGTGGGGATGGGTAAGGAGAAGGATTAGAAATGTCTTGAAATCTACTGACTTCAGGGTATTCCTTTGCATTTTCTTCTGGTGAGACAGGATTAATCTCTTCAGGCAGGGGTTGGAAGACAGATTCCTCAGGGCAGACTGGAGGCTGGGCAGTGCATGTGGGAGTTTGGCTGGTACCTGCCTCGTGGCTGGGAGGAGGTCCAGACTCCCTAGGGCAAGCCAGAGACTGGGCAGTGCAGGCTTCAGTTCAACTGGTACCTGCCTCAGGGATGGAAGGAGGTCTGGACACCCTGGGGGCAGGCTGGAGCCTGGGTAATACAAGGTTGACAAGGTGTGGTCTCCACAGAGAGGCCATCACAGATTTATCTGGTAAAGTCTCAGCACAATTTAGCATTCCAATGTCCCCGCCAATATTACCATCATCCCATATGTCTCCATCCTACTCCTCTGGGTTCCACTACTTTCCAATCAATGCCTTCACTTTAACTGCAGAAACTCTGTGGGGTTGAGATTTTAGTATCCTTTGTAACTCTGTTACTCATACAATGAGAGTTTGAGGTTGGTTCTCAGATATCTCAAGCCTGTGGCTGCAGGAGACAAGATTTTCTTTCAGAGCACACATAGAAACTTTCACATAATTCATGCAGCATTTAAGTTTCAAATTTGAAGTTTCAAATTCAAATTTGTAACTGTATCCAGAGTATCTAGGAGGAGCCAGCCAACATCATTAAACCTTTTGACTTCACAAAATGCTGTTAAGGTGTTGAAAACACTCTCACTTAGATCCTTGTTTCTTATAAGCATGGAAATAGGGAAATCCAGTGATGCTATGTTGCATATCTCATGCCATGGTCTGTTAGCAACTTCTTCATTATTGGAAAGGGAGATTAGTACCCTTGAGTCCAATTAGAGTACAGAGCTAATTGCAAAACTCCCAGAACCACCTCAGACATCCCATGTTTAAGACTCTGTTCCTCAAGAACCACTCCCAGTACCAAGCTATATTAATCAGGGTTCTCTAGGGAAACAAAATCAACAGGAAATATCTGTCAATAATTTGAGATTTTATAAAAGTTTCTCATGTGACCATGAGGATGCACAAGTCAAGGTTCTGCAGGCAGACTGCAAACCAGGCCTTCAATGAAAGTCCAATGAAGGTCCTTGATGAGTTTCTGGGAGACGTTGTCTGTCCAAAGACGAGCTAGGAAATTCTCTCAGAATGCTGAAATCACTTCCCTTTTAAGGCATTCAACTGATTGGATAAAGTGTCACTCATTTCTGATGGCAATCTCCCTGAATGTTGTAGATATAATCAGCTATCTATACAATAAACTCACTGGAGACCAAAATCCAAAAACGTCCTTGTATTACAATTAGCCCAGTGCTTGCTTGACCAAATAGTTAGGCACAATTACCTGGCTAAGTTGACACATTAGACTAACCATCACAACAGGATCATGTGATTTTTATTCTTGATTTAATAATGTGGTATATTATGCTGATTGATCTTTTTGTGGTGAAACACCTTTGCATGCCTGGTATAAAACCCATTTGATCATAATGAATAATACTTTGAATGTGTTTTTGGATTTGATTAGCCAGCACATTGTTGAAGACTTTTGCATTCATATTCATTTGGGAAATGGGTCTTTACTTTTCTTTTTCATTAGATCATTATCTGGCATTGGTATTGGGGTGGCTTCATAAAATGAGTTTGGTAGCATTCCTTCTTGTTCAATTTTTTGGAAGAGCTTGAGTAAGATTCATATTAAATCTTTGAATGCTTGGTAGAACTCACCTGTGAAAACTTCTGGTACTGGGTTTTTCATTTTGGGGAGTTGTTTGATGATTATTTCAATCTCTTTACTTGTGGTTGGTTTGTTGAGGTCTTCTATTTCTCCTAGAGTCATTGTAGATTGTTCATACATCCATAGGATTATTTGCATTTCATGTACATTGTTCAAAGTATCCACTTATGATCTCTTTTATTTCTATGGGGTTAGTAATAATGTCCCTTTTTCAAATTTTATTTTATTTATTTGCATAGTCTTTCTTTTTTCTTTGTCAGTCTAGAAAAGGGTTTGTTGATTTTGTTAATCATCTTGAAGAACTAACTTTCATTTTTGCTAATTCTTTTGATTTTTTGTTCTCAATTTCATTTATTTCTGCTCTGATATGTTATTTCATTCCTTCTACTTTCTTTGGAAATATTTTCCTGTTCTTTTCCTAGTTCCTCAAGCTGTGTAGTTAGGTCATTGATTTTAGCTCTTCTTTTTTATAGTAAGGATTGGATGCTATAAATTTCCCTCTTGGCACTGCCTTTGATGCATCCCAGAGGTTCTGATAAGTTTTCCTCTCATTTACATTCATCTTGAGATATTTATGATTTCTCTCACAATTTCTTCTTTGGCACACTGATTATTTAAGTGTGTGTTGTTTAATCTCAAAATATTTGTAAATTTTCCCTTTTTCTGCCTCTTGTTGATTTCCAACTTTATGTACTTCCTTATCTCTAATAATAGTTTTGCTTCTAAAGTCTATTTCAACTGATATAAGTATAGCTACTCAAGCGTTTTGTTGTTGTTGCTCCTGAATGCATGGAATATATTTTCTCAGCCTTTCACTTCCTATCTATTGGTATCCTTGGGTCTAAGGAGAGTCTTTTGTAGAAAAAGCATACAAATTGCTCATATTTTCTTAACCATTCTGCCAGTCTATGTCTTTTGATTTGGGAGTTTAATCCATTAGCATTCAATGTTATTACTATAAAGGCAGTTCTTATTTCACCATTTTGACCTTTGGGTTTTTCTGTCATATTTTATTTTCACCACTATTTTGACACTTTTAATTACTTTAACTGATAGAATCTTCATTTCTAGACTATCTTCCAAGCCTCTCTTGTCTTGTCTTTTCAGACTGTAGCACACCCTTTAGTATTTCCTGCAAAGCCAGTTGCTTGGTTACAAATTTTTCCATTTCTGCTTATCTGTGCATATTCTAAATTCACCTTCATTTTCAAAAGTCAATCTTGTCAGATATAAGGCTCTTGGCTGGTAGTTTTTTTGTGTGTTTTTTTTGCAATATCTGAAGTATATCATACATCTGCCTTCTTGCCTCCATGGTTTCTGATGATAAATCAGCATTTCATCTTATTGGGAATCCCTTGTATGGTATGCATCACTTTTCTCTTGCTGCAATCAGAATTTTCTCTTTGTCTTTGGCATTTGAAATTCTGATTAGTATGTGTATTGGTGTTGGTCTATTCAGATGTATTCAGATGGGAGTACATTGTACTTATTGGATATGAATATCTATGTCCTTAAATAAAGTTTGGAAATCTCTATCATTATGTCTTCAAATATTCCTTCTGCTCCCTCTCCCTTCTCTTCTGGTACATCCATGACATTGCACTTTTCTTGCCACCATTTAGCTCCCTAATACTATGTTCAATTTTTCCATTCTTTTCCTCATCTCTTCTTTTGTGTGTTTGCTTGTGGAAGCCATGTCTTCAAGCTTGCTGATCCTTTCTTCTGCTTCCTCAAATTTGCTGTTATATGCCTCCAGTGTATTTTTAATTTCATTTATTGTGCCTTTCACTCCCATAAAATCTGTTATTTTTCTATGTAAGCTTTCAAATTCTACTTTGTGTTCACCTAGTGTCCTCTTAATATCCTTAGTCTCTTTAGCCATCTCATTGAAGTTATTAAAGAGATTTGTTTGTATAGCTATGCTGAGTTGTCTCAACTCCTTTATGTCATCCGGAGGTTTATTTTGTTCCTTTGAGTGGGCCATATCTTCCTGTTTCTTGGTATGGATTGTAAGCTTTTGTTGGTGTCTTGGCATCTGGTTTACCAGGTGTATATTTCTAGGCACAGTTTCTCTCTTTAGTTTAGAGATTTCTCACACTTTCTCTCTTGCTGGTTGTGTAGTAGGAACCAAGGATATAGTTGGTACTATACGCTGTGGAAGGTGAAGCTGCCTACATTGCCCCAGGAACCAATGAAGTTTCTCCCCACTTTCTCCTCTGCCAGGTGTAGGGACACAGCCACAATTGTGTGTAATAACTCAAACTTTGCAGACCAAGACCATCTGTAGTTGCCTGGAGAGACTTATGAAGCTCCACACCCTTTCTTCCCCTGCCTGGGGTGAGGATGGAGCTGTAGGTGGGCAGCAATCAATGCCATGTGGGTTCAGAATATCAGCAATTACCCAGGTAGACTGATATAGCACAGGACCCCTCCTCTCCTGCCATGGGTGGGGATGGACCTCTGGAGTGCCCAGCAATCTCATCCATGTGGGCCGAATGCACCTGTAATTGCCCTGAGAGGCTGAGAAAGTACTAAACCTTTTGCCTTTTACAGGGTGGGGATGGAATAGCAGGTATGCAAGTGTTCAGTCCTTGTAGGCTGAAATGCCTGCCATTGCCTGGAGAGCCAGAGGAAATACCAGCCCCATCCTATACTTTTTGGGGGTAAGGTAGATCCACAGGTGCCCAACAGTTCATCTGCTCAGGCCAAAAGTGCCTGCTATTGCCCAGAAAGGCTGAGGAAACACAGCTTCCCTCTTATCCTACTTGGGGGTTGGAATGGAGCTACAGGTGTCCAAATAGTCAGTCTTTGTGGGCCAAAAGCACCTGAAGTTACACAGAGAAGCTGAGGAAACACAGCTCCCCTCTTATCCTACTTGGGGGTGGGGATGGAGCTACAGGTGTCCGAATAGTCAGTCTTTGTGGGCCAAAAGCACCTGAAGTTACACAGAGAGGCTGAGGAAACACTGCCCTACTCTTGTCCTATCAGGGTTGAGGGTGGAGCCACAGTCAATTTTGTACAGGCCAAAAGTACCTGCAGTTGCCCTGAAAAGCTGAGGAATCACAGTCCCCTTCCTATCCTACTGGGGGGCAGGGATGGAGCTACAGGTGTCTAAGTATCCAGTCTGTGTGGGCTGAAAGTACCTGTAATTGCCCAGAGACCCTGAAGAAACCAGCTATGAAATGGGCATGGGAGGGTGGAGACAGAATCAAAGGTACTCAACAAACCAGTTTGTGTGGGTTGACGGCATCTACCGTTGCCTGGAGAGGCAGATACAGTTTCCCTTAGCTCCTTCTCTGCTGGAGGTGGGGCTGGAGCCTAGGCTAGGGCTGCAATCTGATCTGGGTAGAAAGAAGCTGGTCCCTACTGTCACTGTCATATTTCAAGAAACTGAAAACAAAAGAGTTCATGTAGTATGATTTCATGTACATAAAGATCTATAACAGTAAAAAATAATGTATAGAATCTGCTGGTGAAAAAACTAATAAGGTATTGCAGGGAAGATAATGGGAGTGGGGATTGATTGAGAAAGGACAAGAGTATAGTTTCTCACCAAATTGCACACTTAAGAATTTTGCATTTTCCTGCAAGTAACTTTTATGTACTTGTTAACTAACATAGAACATTCACAGTGAGGTACATTAGCAATTCTGAAAGCACTTTAAATGTGTATTCATGCACCCTTACTATAACACAGAAATAAATAACTATTCAAATGGGAGAGAATATAAGTTTTTACTTACAAAAGGATGCTAACTAATCAAGATGGCAGACATATGGACTTAGAAAATCATGAAAGAATGTTAAAATAAGAGGACAAATTAGCCAAGAGGTCAATCATATTGTCTGTAAATAATTCCTAAGAAATTAATAATTGATTACAAAAGGAAAAATAGTAGCTTTATTGTGGCATGAACTTTTTGAACCTGACCTTACCCAAGTGATTCACATTGTAAACAATTCCACATGTGAAGTGGGACAAAGATTGCAAAGAAAAAAAAGCTACTGAATGAAATAGGATAGGGCATAATTTATATGTGTGTATGTGTGAGTGCATGGGTGTATGTGTGTTTGAAGTCCTACAAATTTTCTGTAAAATTTAACTATCAACATAAAATTAAAATAAAATATGGAAGGCAGTACTATTGTTTATTCATAGACCCATTCAGAATATTAATAATATAAATAAGGGCATAAACATGATAAAAAAAAAAAAAAAAAGGCAGGAGAGTGATTCTATCTATATAGTCAGGGGAATAGAAAGAAATCTCAAATCTCAACAATAAGAAAAAAAATAAAGTAAAACTCAGCAAAATTTTTAACAGACACTTCACCAAAAAAAGATACATGAATGACAAAATAGTAATGACAAAAGATGTTCAATATTATTAGTCATTAAGAAAGGTAAATTAAATGCACAGTAAGATAAAACTAAACATCTAGCAGAATATCAAAACTTTAAAAGACTAACCATGCCAAGTGATGGCAAAGATGTAGAGCAATTGGAACTCTCATAAATGGGTGGGAGGTATGTGAAATTGTATGATCTACTTTGAAAAACAGTTGGAAGTTTCTTAACTATTTAAATACACAGATGCGTATTACTTTCCTGTTTTGTTAATAGATATTACTTAAGAGAATTGAATGCACACATCCACAAAATGTTCCTGAATGTTCATTGCAGCTTTGCTTATTGTAGCCATGCTTGGAAAAAAACAACAAATGTCCATCACCGGTGAAGAGATAAGTATCGATAAACCTCAAAATAACTCTGCTCAGTTTTAGAGACGTTAACTAAAAATGAGTACATACTTTACGATTTATTTATATAAAATTCTAGAAAATGCAAACAAATGTATAGTAAGAGAAAGTATATCATTGGTTGCTTAGGGATGAGGATGAAGAAAAGATGGAGGGATTACATAGGAATTATTTTTAATTAATTTATTACAGAGCTTGTGAATATATTCAACAAATACAAGTATTATATTTTCTACCTCAAAGTTAATCTTTTCTAAAAGAAAAGAAAATACAAAAGCAATCAAACCACATTATTCCAACTCTATGCAAAAAACTCAAAAGCACTGTTAGATGGCACGGCATATTTTATTTTGTGAACCCAGTTTTCACCTGCTTTTTCTAAATGTTTATTTTATCCCACCTTTTGCTTTGGTCTAATGTTGTTATATACTGCTTCCAGGTATGAAATGCTTTAAATATGCTTAAGGAAATACTTTGTATTACTAATTATTATTAGTTTATCTTATGTAATATTTAAATTTTTAGAAGTGTTTCCTTAGAGTACAGCTATATCATTTTTGCAGATTACCAATATAATTTCTAGAAAAAATGAAGGTTGGTATTTTCAAATGAGTTTAATTGCTGTGCTAGGAATTTACACAGAAAGTCTTGTACTAATTTTCCATTTTATTTAAAAAAGGAATACTATGGTGAATTGTTATTTATTCTTATTCTTATAGAAGTGAGAATTTTTCAAAAAATATTTTTATAAAAAAAGATCATTATTTATAACATTATTTTTAAAAGTACAAAGAATTGCAAATTATCCAAGGCAGAATCATGAATAGTTGAGCAAAGTTCAATTCATTTCATCAGAACAATGCTTACAGGATTTCCTGGCATAAAATAAATCAGTTTATATTCATTAAATAAGGGTTTCTTTCTATTCTTATATTTCCACATTTATGAAAAGATAAGTTTTTAAATTCTGCTAACTCACTAAGGCTACACCACATTTTCTTCACTTCTAGAGATCTTAGCAATGTTTTTTGTTCTTTGACTTGGTAGCTTCTAAAAGTAATATAATTTATAGGGCTTCATGGAATATTGAGTCTAAATAAATATATATGTAGTTTGCTTACCACTTAAAATAAATTTCACATGGAAAATAAAAATGAATTGATGAAGAGAGAATTATAATTGGCTGATTAAAATCAGTTTTCAGTTTTGGGATTGGTAATCAAGATTATTTCATTTATTTTTTTTTAATCTATGTGTAAAGTCATTTCAAAACTGCAATTTTAGTTTCAAATGTTCATCTCCTTAAACACTGGCAATTAGCAAGGCTGCAGAAAATAGTACTTATAAGGCTGTATTTGCTAAGCTGTCCTTTCTTTCATTACTGTCCAACTTCTCTGCAAATTTAATCTTTCTTATTTAATAATTTTCATTAGATATTTCTTCTTTCCTTGCACTGTGCTCATGGCATCAATTTTAAGTCAATTCTTGTTACAATAGATCCCTTTTATTCTCTACCAAAATGATCACTATTTTCTTTTTTTAAAGAAACTAGCTCATGATTCAAATATTTGCAAGTATTATTTCAGTGTCTATAAATCTATATCTATGTTGCATTTATCTAGCTATATTCTGGTTTCTTATATAAATGAGATGAATTGTTTTGAAGGTTAAGCTTATGTATCAACTTGACTAGGTTATGGTGTCTTGTTTGGTCAAGGAAACACTGTCCTGACTGTTACTATGAGGGTATTTCATGCATTTAAATCATCATTTAATTGATTGTCTCTATAACTGATTACATCTATAACCAACAAAGGAAATTGTTTCAGCAGTGAGACAAGTCTCATTCACTTAGTTGAAGGTGTTAGAGGGAGAACTGATGATTTCAGCAGTCAGGAAAATAATTTTTATTTCTACTTCAGCTAGCTTCTTCTGCAGAATTCAGACTTGTTAATCCCATGGTCCTGTGAGCCAATTATTATAACAAATTCCATAATATTTATGTATATGTTATGTTCTGTCTTTGTTGGTTTTGTTTTCTGGAAAAACCTAATATAATTGTGTACCTTTTCATAAACAATAACCAAAATAGTTTGTATTACTTCTTTAATTCCATAAAATATTCTTAAACATCACCTCTCCTTGCTTTAGAAAAGGGAGGTAAGTTTGTATTGTTAAAGGATTTTAATATTCTTTTTGTTAATCATACCTTGATTTTTAAGGGTTTTGAATATCTTAAATGTCAGTAATATACCATACGCAATAATTTCAAAAGAACTTCAGTGCATTTTTCCTTAAAGTTATTAAGATATTATCACTGGTATTAAATTTCTCAGTATTTTTTGAACATAAATTAAACACGATTTGTGAAATTATTTATCTATGGCTGTGACTGACATTTATTTTCATGGAAAACAAGTATTATCTAAAATTTATATGAAAAGTCACATGATATATTTAGTGAACAGTTTTCATTTTATTGGAATCAATGGCTTCACAAAGAAACCATATAACACCAAGGGAAAAATGTATAACACTTTCATAAAAGAATTTTAAATATGTTAAAGCACCCCAGCAGGTGTCCAACAGAGTCATGGAAATTTAGGACCTTGTTTTTATTGTCAATATATAGGGGCATTTGTGAACATTTTTACTTTTAAATATTGGTTAAAGCTCTTATGTTTAACAACCTTTTCAAATTACTTTATTTTATCAACTTCATTCTTTCTGAATTCCTTAAATCTCATCAATATCATGTCTTAGTTGGACAGAATTGCTATCATAAATAAAACAGACTGATTTTGGCTTAAAACAAGATTTTACTGGATCACAGTTTTGAAGCTAGAAAATGTTCAAAATCAAGACACCTGAAAAGCTTGCTTTCTCCTGCATCATGGTGCTAGGTATTGGCAATCTTTAAGGTTCCTTGGTTTGCATCTTTGTCTGCCATCACATAGTGATGTTCTCACCTTTTGGGCTTCTGTGACTTCCAGGTCCTCTCTATAAATCCTTCAGTAATATGGATTAAGACCCACCCTGATTCAGTTGGCCACATCTTACCTAAAAATAACATATTCAAATATTTACAGTATGTTCCCACACACAAGGTTACTGATTAAGACAAAGAACATGTTCTTTCCTAGGGTGCATAGCTGTATCTCACATAGTCTGCCATCTGGACACTAAAAAGACACATTCTTCCTACATGCAAAATATATTTACCCTCTTCCAATATCCCAAAATTCTTACATCATTTAAATAACAACTCTAAAGCTAAAATTTCATTGGAACCTACTATAGGTGTGCTCCATATTGGGTCAAAATGTTTTCTGTGAACCTGTGACCTTGAAAACAAATTATTTGCTACCAAAATTTAATGGCATTATAGGCATAGGACATATATCCTCTTCCAAAAGTGAGACATTAGAAGAAAAACAGGGATAACATATCCCATACAAGTCCAAAATCCATCAGGGCAAAGTCCATTACTTTTCAAGGTCAAAGTCATCTAAGGATCGATGCTTTGTCCTCTGGGCCTGATAGAGTGGCAGCCGCACCCTTTCCAAGCATTGGGGCAATGGCAGTTCTCTCCCTTTATATTGGAATCTAGCCCCCACCATCTTCAAGCATTGGGATGGTGGCCAGGCTTTCTGGGAAATCTGTGTCAAAGGACCCACTCACTCCAAACATTGGGGTGTCAGCAGCACTCTCCCTGAACAAGAGGCTGGAAGCTTGAGTAAAAGCCCATCTCTCTAGGACCAAGAAGATCTTTTCAATACCAACCTCTGCTCTCATAGTTCTGCCCTTGAAGTCATTTATTCTTCATTTTATTCTGTTGCTGTCCCTTTCAGTCCAGGCCAGCAGTGCACATGTTACAAAAAGTTCTCAAAAAACTTGTCAGGTTTGCAGGTAGTTCAAAGGGGTCCAAACCTACAGATAATGAGATTTTCTATAGATTTTTCCTAGACAAATGCATTTACAATCCTGAATTCCTCTATTACACTCATATATGACAAAATATCTATTTATTTTTGTATTCGTTTATTGATGTCTTACGACCTCGAGTCCCATAATATAATTTCTATGAGGACAGAGCATTTAGTCAGCTATGTTTACTGTTTTATTACTAGTGAACAGAAACATGCCTGATATAAGTGTTTGATAAATAATGATTGAATAGATTAATACCATTTTCTATAGATTTAAAAGTACATTGAAATGGAATTATAATGAGTTATGCATTAATGCATAATCCTGAAATACTTTACTTGTAATTTATTTTCCTTATAATTTCTTTCTTTCTTTTACTTTATTTTTTAAAAAGTTTTAGATTACAGAAAAGTTACATCAAAAATATAGGGGAAACCCTATACTCCACCCCTCCCCTCTCACATTTCCCCCTATTAATAACATCTTACATTAGTTCAGTACATTTGTTACAATTGATGACCAAATATGTAAGCATTGCTGCTAACCATGGTTTATAGTTTACATTATGGTTTACAATTTGTGCCATACAATTTCATAGTTTTGACAAAATGTATAATGGCCTGTATCCATCATTGCAATTGCAGAACAGTAGAAATGCCCTAAAAATATCCTATGTTCCCCCTATTCTTCCATCCATCAGAACTCCTGGTAACCACTGTCTTCATATCAATGTTACAAGTTTTTCCATTACTACAACAATAATGTATAATTTCGTCCATGGTTGTATTCCCAACTTATGTTTGTTCATTCCTCAATCTTGAGGATATGGGGATGGTGATGTCTACTTTGCTTCAGATTGAGAAGGGGTTACATCTATGGGACACATGGAAAGAACATTTTTGCTTGCAGTTGTAGATTCTCTTTGCTTTTTGGGATGGGATTTGTCCATTATCATCATTTTATTAATTGTTGTGGGTGAGTCTGGTGAACTGGAGAGTAGGTGCTAGCTGCAACTCTGCTGAGATTCGGGGCTCAACCAGCATATGCACAGACCAAAGATTTAAGTAATATATTTAATGGATATAGGTTTTATAGGTTCAAATAAAAGGAGAAGAAATAGGTTATATATATACCAAGCTAAGGCCCACCAATGGGGTGCTAATTTCATGGGGTTGTGTGCACTGCCTATAGGGTCCAATTGTATCTACAGCCCTCAGGAGCACCCCTGTTTGAGGCATTATTTACTGTGGCAGTCAGTGAGATCCACTTGAGACATGCATAAGTGTAATCTCTGGGATGTCTTTCCAACTAATTTGAAATGTCTTAGCCATAAAAACTCTTTTGTATTTAATTTCCCCCCCTTTTGGTCAAAGTCTGTTTCCAAATGTATTGCAGGTTGGTGCTTGGTAATAATCTCTTGGTGCCAGGGCAGCTCAAACTATGAATCATGTCCCATGCTAGGGAAAGTAATGAGTTTATTTGCTGAGTTTGGCTTAGAGAGAGGCCCCATTTGAGTAACAAGGAGGTTTTCAGGAGGTAACTCACAGGCAATACATATTAGGCTAACTTTCAATTTTACAAGTATAAGGTTCATAAGTACAAGCATTAATATTGAGGGCTTAGTTATTGGTCTGGTTTTTTTTTTAATTAGGCACTGCCTATGTACTCTAGAAATTCTTGCCACTCTATTAGAGAACGTAACAGGACAACCCAGGATGAGAATTTAGTATTTTTTTGGTTATTGTGTGAATCTCCACCCACTGAGATAATACCCTATGACCACATGAACACATTCATATTCTATAGAAGCATGCTCCAGGTGCACACTTCTCCACACATTCCTACCGCTGACACCCTGCACCAGTGACACTTCCCTGCCATAGTTGCCAAAAGAACTCTCCCACAATTGTATTCTCAACCACAGTTCTCTACTTACCCAGAGTTCACCTGTTCTTTCCTCCAGTCCTCCCCATAGCTCTATGGATAGCCCAACCCACACCCTAATCCCATTGCCACTCACACCCCAGCATAATCAAGCCCATTTATGTAACTGCACCACCATCACCCCCATCCACTACCAAACATCTCCCATTCACCTTCTCACATATTCTGCCCAAATTGAATATGGGCTCAACACTCTCTATTCCCTTTTTATCTCCTGGTAACCTATCTTCCAGAAACTACTTATGTGAGTCTGCTTAACATCATTAGTCCTCATCAGTGAGATCATACAAAATTTGTCCTTTATTAACTGGTTTACTTCACTCAACATATGGTCTTTGAGATTCATCCATGTTGTCACATGTGTCAATATGTCATTCCTACTTACAGCTGAGTAATATTCCATCATATGTATATACCACATTTTTTTATCCATTCATCCACTGATGGACACTTGGGTGGCTTCCAACTTTTGTCAATTGTGAATAATGCCATAATGAACATTGGTTTGCATATATCTGTTTTAGTCCCTGCTTTCAATTTTTCTGTGTATATTCCTAGTGGTGAGATTGATAGATCATATCGCAATTCTATACTTAGCTTCCTGAGGAACTGCCAAACTGTCCTACACAGTGGCTGCACCATTCTACATTCCCACCAGCAGTGGATGAGTATTCCTATTCATCCACCTCCTCTCCAACACTTGCAGTTTTCTGTATTTTTTAATAGCAGCAAGTTTATTAGGTGTAAAATGATATTTCATTGTAGTTTTCATTTACATTTCCATAATAGCTAGTGAAACTGAGCATCTTTTCACATGATTTTTCATTATTTGTATTTACTTTTTGAAAAAGTGCCTTTTCAAATTTTTGCCTTTTTAAAAAATGAGTTGTTTGTCTTTATTTTCAAGATGTGAGATTTCTTTATATATGCTAGATATTAGACCCTTATCAGATATGTGTTCACAGATATTTTCTCCCATGAATAAGCTGCCTTTTCACTTTCTTGACAAACTCCTATGAAGCACAAACGCTTTTAATTTTAAGGAGGTCCTATTTATCTATTTTTCCTTTCATTGTCCATGCTTTGTGTGTAAAGCTTATGAAACCATTTCCTACTACTAGATCTCATAGATGCTTCATTACATAATTTTCTAGGAGCTTTATGGTCTTGGCTTGTATATTTAAGTCTTTGATCTATCTTGAGCCAATTTTTTTTTTAAGGCATGAGAAGGTGATCTTCTTTCATTCTTTTGGATTCGGATATCCAGTTCTCCAAGCACCATTTATTGAAGAAATGATACTGCCCCAGTTGTATAGCATTATTGAATATCAGTTGGCCGAATATGTGTAAGTCTATATCTGAGCTTTCAATCTGGTTCCATTGGTCTATCCTTGTGCCAATACCACACAATTTTGAACACTTTAGCTTTATAATATGCTTTAATGTCAAGTAGCATGATTCCTCCAATTTTGCTTTTCCTTTCAAGATGTTTTTGGCTATTTGTCGTCCCTTACCCTTTCAAATAAATTTGATAGTTGGCTTTTCAAGTTCAGTAAAAAATACTGTGAGAATTTTATTGGGATTGCATTGAATCTGTAAGTCAATTTGGGAAAGATAGACATCTTAATGATACTTAATCTTGCAATTCATGAGCATGCAATATTCTTCCATTTCTTTAGGTCTTCTTTGTTTCCTTTCATAATGTTGCATAGATTTCTGTGTACAATCCTTTACATCCTTAGTTATGTTTATTCATAGATATTTGATTTGTTTAGTTGCTATTGTAAGTGGAATTGTTTCTTCATTTCCTTCTCAGATTGCTCTTTATTAGGTTACAAAAATGCTACTGATTTTTGCAAGTTGATCTTATATCCTGCCACTTTACTGAACTTGTTTATCAGCTCTGGAAGCTTTGTTGTACATTTTTTAGGGCATTCTACCCATAGGATCATGTCATCTGCAAATAGTGAAACTTTTACTTCTTTCCAATTTGGGTATATATTTTTTTTCTTGCCTAAATTATTTAGCAAGTACTTCTAATATAATGTTAAATAGGAGTGGTGATAGTGGGCATCCTTGTCTTTTTCCAGATCTTGCAGGGAAAGCCTTTAGCCTTCCACCATTGAGTATGATGTTAGCTGTGGGTTTTTCATATATGCCATTTATGATGTTAAGGAATTTTCCTTCTAATCCTAGGTTTTGAAGTGTTTTTAGTTAAAAAAAAAAGGATGCTGTATTTTGTTGAATGACTTTTCTTCATCAATAGAGAGGATCATGTAATTTTTTCTTTTTATCTGTTAATTGATTTTTTGTTGAACCATCCTTGCACACCTGGAATAAAACCCACCTGATCACTATGTATAATTTGATTAATGTGTTGTTGGATTTGATTAGCACATATTTTGTTGATGATTTTTGCATTTAAGATCATTAGAGTGATTGCTCTGTAGTTTCCTTTCCTTGTAGCATCTTTATGTGGCTTTGGAATTATGGTGATGTTGACGTCATAGAATGAGTTAGGTAATGTTATCTCTTCTTCATTATTTTGGAAGTGTTTGAGCAGGATTGGTATTAGTTCTTTCTGAAATGATTGGTTGAATTCACCCATGAAGCCATCTGGTCTTGGGCTTTTCTTGGTAGTGAGGTTTTTGATGACTAGTTCAATCTCATTTCATGTGATTGGTCCATTGAGTTCTTCTATTTCTTCTTTCACCAATGTAGGTTGCTTGCATGCTCCTAGAAATTCATCAGTGTCATATAAATTGATCATATTGTTGGCACACAATTTTTGAAAATAACTTCTTATGATATTCTTTATTACTTTGGGGTCAGTGGTGATATCCCCTCTCTTATTTCTGATTTTATTTATTTGCATCTTTTCTTTTTTTTTTTTTTGTTACC
>JAQZBX010002368.1:0-72750 GCA_029593785.1 Cabassous unicinctus | reverse complement strand
TGCTAAATGGCTGCTGGATCTTACCCGTCATTGGAAACCATGGCAGCAATTGGCCAGGCCCCTGTCTTAGGTTGACCCAGCGGCTTTGCCACAGAAGGAGAGAGAGAGGGGGGATCCAATTGCCCTTTTTAGGTCAGGACCATGCTAAACGGCAGCTGGGTCTTACCCGTCGTTGGAAACCATGGCAGCACTTGGCCAGGCCCCTGTCTTAGGTTGACCCAGCGGCTTTGCCGCAGAAGGAGAGAGGGGGGGTGTCCAGTTGCCCATTATTGACTAACCAGTCCAGCACCCAATGAGGCATATTTCTCAAGGAGCTCAAAAAATCGCCTTTGTAAAAGTATAAACAGGGTGAAATTAGGCTCCAAGTCCTGAAGTGCTTAGCTCTCCTCTGCAAGTCGGGTATCCTTGATCCCTCCTTGACCAGCCACGGACCTTGTCATGATTTTGGTCTTGACAAGAGCTAAGCACCTCTGTTGATGGCCGCCACATACAAGGATATAAGTATTTTCAGAGGAGACTATGTTCTTAATATGTAAAATATTGAAATGAGCTAAATGTTTATCAAGAGCATAATGAATAAACAAATTGTGGATTATTCATATTGTGGAACACCATAGGGCAAGGTAAAGGAACAAATTGTACATAGAAATATTGGCACAGATACCTCTTAAAGATGTCATTAAAGTAAAGGATCCCAGAAACATTAGAATCCATATAATATAATTACAGATATAAAATTTAGAGCCAAAATATTAGCTATTTTGGGATGTATAGTAAGAAAGTAAAACCATAATGAGAAGATCCAAGATGGCAGAGTATCCTCCTTCAAAAACTGTGGGAAGATATAGAATAAGTGGAACCAAGTGTCAAGGAGGACCCTTAACACAAAACAAAATGAAATAAAGCTCTAGACTAGAAATAGAAGATAACCAAGTGAATAAGCCCATTAAGATAAATGATGGCTTGACATCAGCAAAAAAATTATAAGCCATACTAAGAAATAGGAAGATATGGCCCAGTATAATGAACAAACTGAAAAACATGAGGAGTTACACAAAGTGGAACAACTAATAAGGAAGTCTAAATAAATATCATGAATCAACTTAATGAAGTGAAGGAAGAAGTAAAGGATATTAAGAAGAGATTAGTGGAATATAAAGAAGAAATCATAAACACAGATAAAAAGATATCAGATCTGATTGTGATGAAAGTCACAATGGAAGGAATGAAAAAGACACTGGAAGCCCATAACAGCAGATTTGAATAGGCAGAGGAAAGAATTCATCATGTTGAACAGAATATCTGAACTCACACAGATAGTAGAACAGAAAGATAAACAAAATAGAAAAATATTCAGCAGGGACTCAGGGAATTGAATGACAACACAAAAGCACAAACAAACACTTTATAGGCATCCCAGAGGGAGAAGAGAAGGGAAAGTGGGCAAGAGTTTTGGAGGAAATAATGGGCAAAAATTTCCAAAGTCTTAAGAGGGACATGGATGCACATGCCCTTTGAAGCACAGCACACTCCATACAGAATAAATCCCAACAGGCCTACCCTGAGACTCATACTTATCAGATTGTAAAATGCTCGACAATGAGAGAATAGTGATAAGAGCAAGAGAAAGCAGATCCATCACATATACAGGAAACACAAAAAGATTAAGTGCTGATCTCTCATTTGAAACCAGGGAGGTAAGAAAGCAGTGGTATAACATAGTTAAAGTGCTGAAAGAAGAAAACTGCCAGCCAAAAATTCTGTATCCACCAAAGCTGGCATTCAAAAATGAGGGAGAGTTCATAGATAAAAAGAAATGGAAAGAGTTTGTGAGCAAGTGTTCTTCCCTGCAAGAAATAATAAAGGGAGTGCTGCAGGTTGAAAGGGAAACAAAAGGGAGAGAGTGTTGGAGGAGATGGTAAAAAGGAAGGTTATTGATAAACGTAACTAAAAGCATAAATAGAGAAACAAAAACAAAATATGACATATATAAACTTAAAGTTAAATGGCTAAATTAATTACTGCATTTACATTAACAACATTTAATGTTAATGGATTAAAATCTCCAACCAAAAGACTCAAATTGACAGAGTGTATAAGGAAATATAACCCATGTATATGATGTCTACAAAAAACTCATGATAGGCCCAGGAATACAAGGTGGCTGCAAGTGAAAGGTTGGAAAATGATTTTTACAAACAAACCATAACCAAAAATGGGCAGGAGTAGCTATATTAATATCAGGCAAAATAGACTCTAAATGCAAAACCATTGTAAGAGACAAAGAAGTGTACTACTTATTAATAAAAGGGTAATATGTCATGACAAAATAATCATATATTTATGCACCTAATGAGGGTGCCTCAAAATGTTCAAGGCAAACAATGGCAAAACTAAGGAAAGAAATACATGCTTCTACAATCATAGTAGTGAACTTTAATATACCATTATCACCATTAGACTGAAGATCCCAACCGAGGGTTGATAAAAAAATAGAGATCTGAAAAAATTCTTTAAAGTAACTAGACCTAAAAAACATATATAGGATTCCACCCAAATACATCAGGATGTATATCCTTCTTAAGTGCACATTGGTCATTCTCCAGGATAGGCCACATGCTAAGTTACAGAACAAGTCCCAACAAATATAGAAATATTGAAATTATAAAAAAAATTTCTCTCACCACAAATGAAGCTGGAAATTAATAAGGAGCAGAGAAACAGAATAGGCAGAAATATATGGAAGTTAAACAAATTCTTTTTTTAAAATAAAATTTTATTGAAGTATATCATTCATACGTGAATATACATAAACAATAATTATATAGTAAAAGTCATGAACTTACAAAACAAACATGCATATCATCATACACAACTATCGTACATCACCCCACTACCAACACCTTGCATTATTATGAAACTTTTGTTACAAACTATGAAAGAGTTTTGTCAAAATATTAATACTAACCACAGCCCATATCTTACATTTCATGTATTTTCCCCCAACCCATCCAATTATTAATTCCCTGTATTAGTATTATATATTTGTTATAGTTCATAAGAGAATATTCACATATTTGTCCTGTGAACCACAGTCCATCTTCCAATATTGGATTCCTTGTGTCATACATCCCCATATTTTGAACAAGCCTTTCAACATGCTCAGTGGCTTTCATTTTCATCATAGATTTGTGCTATCATCCCCTCAGCCAATTTTAGAATATTTTCATTACTTCAAAAGGAAAAGCCCCACCCCCTTAGGTTCCCTATAATTGTTTTAGAAGTGATAGAATATCTTCTTTGCCATTGCTGCAATATTATTACAATATTACTGTTGGCTGTCATCCTTAAGTTACATTAGTTGTAATTTTCCCATTTATCACCAAATTCTTAACACTTTGTAAAAGAGTATTCTTATATCTATACTATTAACCACACTCTTCATCCACCACTCAAATTGCTAAGTTATACATACCCTAGATTTTTGTGTAGTTTCATTTCTATTGAAATTTCCTTCCACAAGCTACCCTTTTTAGCCACAATCTCATTTATGTATCAGCAGTATTACTTATACTCACTATAATATGTTACCATCTCTATTCATTTCCACATGTTTACCATAAACTTTATTAAAAACTGTACTTAAATTGAGCAGCAGCTTCCATTTGCAACCAACATTCTCTTTCCTAGTACCTCTACTCTAGAGTTTACCTCCATAAGTTTACTCATGCTATTTCGTTCATATTAGTGAGACCACACAGTGTTTGTCCTTTTGTGTCTGCCTTAATACATGAAATATAATATCCTCAGGATTCATCCATCTTGTCTTATGCATCCTGATTTCATTTCTTCTTTCAGCTGAAGAGAATTCTATTATGAATAATGCTGCTATGAACATCAGTGTGCAAATGTCAGTTTGCATCCTTAATTTCAGTTCTGAATATATTCCTTGGCATAGGATTGGTGGATCATACGGCAGTTTTATATTCAGCTTCTTGAGGTGCTGCCAAACTGTCTTCCACAGAGGCTGCACCATTCTACATTTCCATCGACAGTGAAGGAGTGTTCCTGTATCTCCACATCCTCTTCATCACTGGTATTTTCCTATTTTTGTTTTTGTTTTTTTCTTTTTTGATCATGCCCATTCATAAAGTTGTGAAAAGGTATCTCATTGTACATTTTTAAAAAATTTTAATACATATTAATAAAGCATAAACCCATCTAAAGGGTCCAGTCAATGGTATTTGGTATAATCACATGTGCATTCATCATTTCATTATTAGAGCATTTTCATTTTTCCAATAATAGACTCAAAAAAACAGATAAATAAAAAACTTATCACCTCACAATCTTTTTAGGCTTCCACTGCTGTACATAGCTGTTATTTCATTTCTGTCTTTCTAGTTTATTTGTATTTATATTTTGTAAAAAACAGTCTTATATGTGCAATATCACCCATATTTGTATTTCACATGAGGTTTCACTATGTTATACGGTACCATGTTACATTTTTAGATTTCTGTCTTGTAATATACATGTTCTTAGACTTTCCCTTTTAACCACTGTCAACCAATATAATAGTACTGCTAGTTACAAACATTATGATGTACTTTCACCATTCCTATTCATTTTCAAATATTTACTAACAATCTTTTTACCAATTCTACACAGATTAACCTTCACAATTCCATTCTCTACCCTCCTATTTTCTAGTGATCTATATTGTAATTATGAAGTCCATGAGTTTTCACAATATATTTATTTCATAACACACAACCATACAGTATTTGTTCTTTTGTGTCTGGCTTGCTTCACTCAACATAATATCCTCCAGGTTCAACCATGTTGTCTTATCCTTCACAACTACATTTCTTCTTACAGCTGCATAATTTTCCATTGTGTGTATACATCACAATTTGTTTATCCATTCATCAGTTGATGAGTACCTGTGTTGTTTCCATATGGATATGGAATGAAGTTACTATGAGCACCAGTGTGTAAATGTCTGTTGTGTCATTGCTCTCAGTTCTTCTGGATATATACCTAGTAGTAATAGTGCCAGATCCCATGGCAAGTCTATATTCAACTTATTTAGGAATTGCTAAACAGTCCTCTACAAAGATTGTACCATTCTGCATTCTTGCCAACAGTGAATAAGCATTGCTATCTCTCTACATCTTCTACAACATGTGTAGTTTTCTGACCTATTAATATTGGCCATTCTAATAGGTGCAAAATGATTAATCATTGTAGCTTTAATTAGCATTTCCTTAATTGATAATGATGTTGAACATTTTTTATGTGTTTTTTCACCATTTGTATTTCTTCTTTGGACTTACGCCTATTCAACTCTTTTGCCTATTTTTTAAACAGGTCGTTTGCCTTAATTTTTTTTCAACACCTTAGAATAGGGTAATTCAAAGGTGTGGTTCTGAGTCCAGTTTATTTCCACACTCAATTTTGATGAACCTCAACAAAGAAAAAATACCTCACCTACTAACAAAGACATGTTATACACCATACTAACCATACCCTGTGGTTAATGATGCAAACCCACATTTTTAAAGAGCCTTGATAATTTTGGATTTTGGGGGGGTGACTTTTGTTTTAAACAAAACAATTTTGTTGGTACATATTAATAAAGCATACAATTTATTCCAAAGTGTATAATCAATGGTATTTTGTATAATCACATAGCTGTGCATTCATCACTTCAATGATTATTAAAGAATTTTCATTATTTCAGTAATAATAATAAACAAAAACCAGAAAATCTGTCTGTTTCCCTGCTCCCCTGTTGAACATAACTGCTATTTCTGGCTATTCTTGCACAATTATTAGTTTATTAAGCAGTTTTATTGAGGTATATTCACATACCATACCATCTATACTAAGTGATAATCAATGGCTTTTATTTTAGTTGTTAAAAAGTCCTTTGTCATAAAATTGTAAAAATTTTAAAAGAGAGTGCAATGCCAGGTTAGAGTTAATATAATCAATTATAAAAAATAGATATAATAGCAATAAACCTTATAAAAGTAAATAATAATTCAAATATATTAATTTTTATATTATATCTCTAGCTATTGGAAATAATCTCTAAGAATGAAATAAATTATCAGTTTAGTTAAATTCTATTTAGGCTACAATTCTTTCCATATAATCAAATTCCTATTTGAGAATTCTTCACATCTTACTGAAATGAATTAACAACAGATAACAATTTGCCAACTCATAATTTTATGAGGTAGAAAAACTCAAACTTTGTTCAACAGTAGTCATGCTAAATCACAATATTGATCCAGATAGATTATTTTAATTAAAGACTATGAATAAGAAAGGGTTAAAGAAAAATGAAATATCCAAAAATATATCACTTCTCCAGCCATCCTTAATTAAAAGTAAGACCTTATTTTGTATGGAAAAAAAACTGTTCTTAGAAACAATTTGCCAGTTCACTGAGCAATTATTTTTCATAAACTCTAATGCTGTTATTTAACATTTATCTGATCTACTCCAGCTCCTTTTTGCTTACTATTTGTATGAAATACCTTTTTCCAATCTTTCACTTTTAAACTGGTTGTGTCCTTACTTCTGAGGTGGGTCTTTTATAGACAACGTACAGATTGGCTCATATTTTTTTATCCATTCTATCAGTCTATGTCTTTTGATTGAGGAGTTCAAGCTATTAACATCCATTTTGTCCTTCAGCTTTCTGTTGCCATATCATTCTATTGTCTGTCTTCCTGTCCTTTGGTTATGTTTCCTAATAATCTTCATTTCTAAACTCTTCTCCAAATCTCATGCCCTTGTTTTCCCTTTCAGGCTGCACACTCTCTTTAGTATCATTTGTAATTCTCCTGTTTTGGAAACATATTCTATTGGTTTTTGTTTTCTGTGAAGACTTTGGACTCACCCTCATTTTTGAAGGACAGCTTTTCCCAATACAGAATTCTTGGTTGACAGTTTTTCTCTTTGAGTACCTAAAATACATCATGCCACTTTCTTCTCTCCTCCATGCTTTCTGATGAGAGGTTGGCATTTAATCTTATTGAGTTTCCTTGTATGCAATGCTTTGTTTACCTCTTGCTGCTTTCAGAATCCTCTCTTTATCTCTGATATTTGTCATTCTGAATAGTAGATGTCTTGGGGAAGATCTATGTGGATTTCTGTTTAGGGTGTGATATCCTTCTTGGATATTGATATTCATGTCCTTCATAAACATTGGGATGTTTTTGATAATTATTTCCTCAAATATTCTTTTTTCCCCTTTTCCATTCTCTTCTCCTTCTGGGACACAAAAAATGTGAAAGTTTATGCATTTCATGTTGTTATTTAATTCCCTGAGACCCTGTTCCATTTTTCTGTTCTATTCTCTTTCTTTTCTCCTGTCTTTTCCAGTTCAGATGTTCTGTCTTTAAAATCACTAATTCTGTCTTCAAGCAATTCAAATCTACTCTTATGTGCTGTAATGTTTCTTAATGTCATCCATTATGTCTTTCATTCCCATAAAGTCTGTTAGTTTTCTTTGCAGTCTTTCAAATTGTTCTTTATGCTCTCCCAGTGTCTTCTTAATAACCTTATTTCTTTAATCATATTTTCTTTAAATCCTTTAAATTGATTTAGGAGAGTTGTATGAACATCACTGATTGTCTTAAATCCTGTGTCTCTTCAGGATATTTGTTTTGTTTCTTTGATTGGATGTAAAGGACTTTTACACAGAGAACTACACAACACTGCTAAAGGAAGTCATAGAAGCCCTAAATAAATGGAAGATTATTCCATGTTCATGAAATGCAAGACTAAATATCATTAAGATGTCTTTCCTACCCAAATTGATTTACAGATTAGCACACTCCCAATAAAAATAAAAAAATCATCTTTTACTGAATTGGAAAGAACAATTATGAAATTTATTTGGAAGGATAAGTGGCCCAGAGTAGCCAAAGCATATTGAAAGACAAAAACAAATTTGGAGGAATCATGCTACCTGACTTTAAAACATACTACAAAACTACAGTGCTCAAAAGTGCATGGTATTGGCACAAGGATTGACATACTGACTAATGGAATCAAATTGGGAGTAGTGATAAAGACCTGCACATATATGGCCAACTGATATTCAACATGGCCTCACTAAGCACACTTAACTGGGACAGAATAACCTCTTCAACAAATGTTTGCTGGGAGAACTGGATAGCCATATCCAAAAGAATTAGAAAGATCATCATCTCACGCCCTATACTAAAATTAAGTCAAGATGGAACAAAGACCTAAATGTAAAAGTCCAGACCATAAAGCTCCTAGAAGATGAGGTTGGAAAGTATCTACTAGAACTTTTTGTAGGAAATGGTTTCATATATTTTACACACAAAGTGCAAGCAATGAAAGAAAAAATAGATAAAAGGGACAACCCCAAAATTAAAAATGTTTATGCTTAAAAGGAGTTTGTTAAAAAATGAAAAGGCAGCTACTCAATGGTACAAAATATTTGTGAACCACTTATCCAATAAGGGCTTAATATCCAGCAAATATAAAGAAATTCTACACCTTGAAAATAAACAGAAAAAAACAACCCATTTACAAAATGGGCAAGAGGCTTGAAAATACAGTTTTCCAAAGAGGAAATAGAGATGTTGAAAAATCACATGAAAAGATGCTTAACTTCACTAGTTATTAGTAAAATGCAATTCAAAAATACAATGACCTATCATGTTATACCTATTAGACAGGCTGCTATTAAAAAACAGAAAACACTATATGTTGGAGAGGATGTGTAGGAATGGGAACACTCATCCACTGCTTGTTGGAATGGTGCAGCCATTTTGGAGGAAGTTTCAACAGTTCCTCAGGAAGCTAACTATAAAATTGCCATATGATCTGGCAATCCCACTACTAGGTATATATCCTGAAGCATTGAAAGCAGGGAAAAGAATAGATATATGTACACTAATGTTCATAGTGGCATTATTCACTATTGCCAATTATTGGAAAGAACCTAAGTGTCCATCAACAGATGAATGGGTAAGCAAAATGTGGTATATACATACAATGGAATATTACTCAGATGTCAGAAGGAATGAAGTATTCACACATGTGATTATATGGATGAATCTCAAAGACCCTATGTTGAGTGAAATAAATCAGTCACTAAAAGACAAATATTGCATGATAGCAATGATATGACTTAAGCATATTGAGCAGACTCACAGATATAGTCTGGAAGACAGAGTACCAGGAGATAGAAAGAGAGTAGATGGTGGACAGTAGATGCTCAGTCTAGGCAAAACCTATGATAAGGTGGATGGGTATGGTTTGTCAGTGCATGAGAGTGATAGTGGTGCAGGGATGTGAGAGGGGTCATTGGTGCTGGAGTGTGAGTGTGATTAGGGTTGAGGTGGTGGTTTGGGTTCTCCATGGAATGTGGGTAAGTTATGGAGAAAGAACAGGTAAAACCTGGGGATTTGCAGGTATGGTTTAAAGAACAGTTGTGATATATTCTTTTGGCAAATATGGCAGGGAGATTCACTGGTGCAGGTTGCCAATATAGGGGTATAAGGGAAAGGGTGCACCTGGGGCCTGCTTCTATGGAATATGAATGTACTCATCTTGTCATAGGGTGTGATCTCAGTGGAGAGATCCACACAATAAACAACATAATATGAAACTCCCATCCTGGTGGGAGGGCCTGCTGTGTTCTCAAATAGAAGGACAAGAATCTCTTGAGCATATAGGCAGTGCCTGATAAAAGAAAACTGGAGAACATGTCAAGCCCTCAATATTAATGTATGTGACTATGAAACTTATTATTGTAAAATTGAAACTTACCCTACTAATTACAATTGCCTAGGAGTTACCTCCTGAAAACCTCCTTGTTACTCAAATGTGGCTTCTCTCTAAGTCAAACTCAGCAAATAAAGGCACTCCCTTCCTCACAATGTGGGACATGACTACTGGGGATGAGCCTCCTTGGCACTGAGGGATTAATACCAAGCACCAACCAGTTGTGCATTTATAAAAAGGTCTTGACCAAAAGGGGAAATATCAAATAAAAAATAATTTTTAAGTCTAAGAGATTTCAAAGTGACTTGGGAGTCCATTCCAGAGGAATTTTACAAGTCTCAGTAGATCTCACTAAACTGCTACTGTGAACAAAGCCTCAAATAAGGGTGCTCCTAAGGGCTTTAGGACCATTCAGACACTATAGGAAAGGCACAGAAGCCTTGAAATAATCATCCTGTTGGTGGGCCTTACCTTGGATTATATGACAACCTATTTCCCCAACATAACAGAGTTAGACTCATTTATAATTTCCCTACACATGATTCTTCTACCCCTTTTATTTGCACTTATAATTATCTCTACATCTATTAAATATATGTCTCAGAGACTTAACTCTCCAGTGTGTTTATATGCCAGTTGAGCCATGAATCTCAGAACAGATGCAGCCAATACCTACTCTCCAGTTCATTGGATTTTCCCAGGACAATTGACAAAATGGTGTTGAAGGACAACTACCATCCCACAAAACAGAGTGTATCTTCAACTGCAAGCAATTCAGCTCTTTCTATGTGCTCCATATATCTAAACCCTAACTCATTATGAGGCAAAATGGGCAGCACAATTCCCAAATCCCCACATTTGTGGACTGAAGAATCATAAAAGTGCAATGCCACCATGGACAAAGTAAACATATTAATATTGTAGTACTAGAAGAACATGTAGCATTGATATAAAGAAAGTGGTTATCCAAGGTTCAGAGGGTGGGGGAGGGAATAATATAATTGCCTATATTTTTCACTCAACTCATAGGGCATCTTTAGGGCTTTGGAATTAAGTGTAAACCACAGTGTAAACTGTAGACCTTTGTTTGTAGCAATGTTTCAATATTTATTCATCAATTGTAACAAATCTACCACATTATTATAAGATGTTATTAATAAGGGAAGATGTGGGAAGAGAGAGAGGATGAGCTATATGGGAATTCCTTATATTTTTTATGTTACTTTTCTGTAATCTAAAACCTCTTTAAAATAAAGTTTATGATATTGAAAAAAAAACTTTAATGAGAAGCAGGATATTTAATTAGGATAATTATATTAGGATAATGGCTGTCACCCTGATGCAGGATGTAGGATGTGATTGTGAAGTGGAATGCAATGGTTTCCTGAGTGTTAATTATTTTCTCTGTCTTTACTTACGTTGCACTTACATACGGGATTAATTTTAGAACAATTCATTATACTGCACATATATTTATATTTTATGCTCTTTTCTGTATATTTATTTTATTTCACCACCAATAGAGAATTATAAATAGAGAAACTGATAATCCTATAATAATCAATAAGTTGAATATTATACAATAATATTTCTACAAATAAAATCATGACCTTTACAAGAATGTGCTACAGACCTTTAAAGAATGTAGTATTTAATATCTTAGCAAAAATTCTTCCTGGGAATAAAAAAGTGAAAATTTGCTAAATCATTTTTCATTTTTATGGCTTTATTGAAGTAGAATTGGCATACATTAAACTGCAAATATATAAAATGCACAATTGCATAAGTGTTAATATGCATATACACCCATGAAACCACCAAAAAATCAAGATACTGAACATACCCAGCACCTGGCAATTTTTTCACACTCTTTTGAATTTTTTTCCTTTTAACCCCTTCCTACACCCTGTAAGGCATACACTGAACTTATTTCTGTCAATATATATTAGTTCACATTTTCTAGAGTTTCATATGTGAAATTATACGGTATGAAATATTTCATTATCTTTCACTCAATAATTGTTTTGAGATTAGTCCATTCTGTTGTGTTTCAATAGTTCATCCCTTTTCCTTGCTGAGAATTCCAATGTATGAATATACCAATAGAATATCTTATCCATTGATTTTACAATGTGGATTGTTCCCAGGTTTTGGTTACCTCAAATAAGTTATTATAAATCACCAATCAATTTCATGAGACAAACATAAAGAATGAGAGTCATGGTAATAAGGAACCTAGACATTTCAGATTCTTTGGTTGTGTGACCAAAAATCATTGACATGAAGCTATGGGAGTGCACAAAATCTTTTATATATTCTATTAACACATGCAGAAAGGTGAGCGAACCCAAATTTCAAAGCTAATCATTTTCCTGCCATTAAACTCATGTACACACAAATACAAATGTACTGCCTTGCATTTGTCTTGTAGCTTCTTGATATTTGCCCTTTGGCTCTACCACTCTAAGAATTAGTCATTAGAGAAGGATATTTTCAGCAGAAGAAAGTAATTAGTAAGTGAGGTATTGAAATGGTAGAACATATACTGAACTCAGGGCAAAAAGTTTAAGTCCTTATCCATTTTGTTACACACATATGAACTTTAAAATGTCAGCACCAGTTCTAACCACAATCATTTCCAACTCAGATATGCACATAGAGTGCCTAGCTAACAAACAATGCTTTGCCCTCAGACATCACATAATCCAGACGTCCATGAATGTAAGTTTGCATAGCCCACAGTTAAATATGTGTGCAAGGGAAATGAAGACAGATTAGAAGTATCTGAATTCAATGCTCCTGACAATTTTTTCCATTTTGCAAATTATAATAATTTGCAGTTGAAAGGAAATTAAATAAAATTGGTCAACTCTTATTTGATTAATAGAAGGACTCAAGACCTAAAAAATTTAAGAGATTTTCCTATAGTGACTATTTTTTGACTGCCTTTCAACCTAATAGTTTTATAGGAATTAATTTTCAAGCAAATTTGCTGGTGTTATATGCCAATTAATGTGTGCCTCTGAGTATGAAACTTGCCCAATTTTGCACAAGACTTAAATATCAGCATCATTTCTGGAATCCAAAATTTTTCCCTCTCATCAGTAATTAGAGGAGGAAAGTAAAATACTTTGATAGACTTCCCTACTCATCTTATTTAAAATCTTTAGGAAGTCTGATAATTGTAGTGTTGACAAATATATAAGTAAGGGGTATTTCTATACATTTATGATGTGAGCTTTAAGGGTCCCACTCATTTGAAAAGCCATGGAAGTTCTACTTCCAGTTATCTGTCTACTCTAGAGAATATCTCTACTTGTTTAAAAGGTGACATATTCAAGAAATTAATGGCCATAGTGTCTGAAATACCAAAACAGTGAAAACAGTACACCAGACATCAGAAAGGAAATTAAACTGCAGTTTAATCATAGAATCAAATTCTATAAAGTAATGTAAGTTATTTAGTTATACCTTCATATACTGGCTTTGTTAATTCTAAGACAATATTGAATTTAAAAGTTTTAACGTTATAGATATTATATGATACTATTTATGTTAATATTTGAATTTAACTCTAAAATAACACAATGCATTATATAGATAAATACATCTAAAGCAATGCACAAAACACCCTTAGGAATGATACATAACTTTAAGATAGTGTTTCGCTCTGCTGAGGGAAGGGATTGTGAAGGAGATTTTAGATGAACATGTAATGATTTATTTGTTAAAAAATGAAGAGGCCATTTGTTTTCTCCTTATGAACTTTCTTTTATCAAGCCCCATAAATCCAGGCACATTTTTATTGTTTATAAAATCATTACACATAGTTTATCCCTTTTGTATATCACAACTGGCCTTCAGAGCTCTGGTCTCAAGACTATTTCATCACATATTTCTATTGGTAAAAAAATATTGAGCATATATCACTCTTTCTTCGTTTTGTACTTGGCTGCTTATTAATACATATGATCGTGTTCTACTGTGATTAATATATTAGGTAGAATATAATGTATAAAAATGTTCAGATGATGTGACTTACAAATAATTAAAACCACAAGTTTTAATATTTTCCACACCCCAAAAGACTTTCTAGTGCATCCCAGGGTATAGTCACCTACCTGTGGAGACTATAACAAAAGAACAGCTTCATTTTATGAAAGAATCAGGACAGAATTTAGCAATCAATTAAAATCTAAGTCTATGAATGTATCAAGTTGCCTGTTTAGAAAAATGGCTCAGGAGTTCTGGCCCTGAATCACATTCCTTATCAAGCCCACCACACTGCCTTCTCAGGGCTGCCTTCGTATCCTTGTTCCTTAGACTATAGAAGACAGGATTCAGGGTTGGGGACACCTCTGTGTAGAGCACAGCTAGGAGGAGATCCAGCATTGAAGGGGAATCTGATCTTGGCATGAAATAGGCAATGATACAAGATATCATGAAAGCATGTTACAACCACACAATGTGGGATGCAAGTAGAAAATGCTTTTGATCTACTTTGCCTGGATGGAATCCTCATGATGGTAGAGAAAGTGTACTTGAAACAAAACAGACTACCACAAGACTTGTAATAAGCACCATGACTCCAATTTCAGTGATAATTACTTTGGAATCTAAGAGGCTTAGGAGCTGTGGGGTATCACAAAAGGGTATTATATTGGACCCACAAAAGGGCAATGCAAATGTTGCAGCCACATGCATGAACACACAGATCATCCCACTGAGCCCTGAAGTGGCCATCATCCTCACACAGGCACCTTCATTCATGATAACTGTATAGTGCAAGGGTTGGCAGATGGCCACATGGTGGTCATAACACATCAGAATGGCTATCACAGTAGAGGCAAGCATAATGAAAATGAAGACTTGCAGAGCACACCCCCCCCCCAAAAAAATTGAGGTATTGAGGTATTGTGGGTTAAGGAATTAACAATAGATCTGGGTATAGTGACAGAGATGAAGCAAAAATCTAAAAATATTAAATCTTTCAAAAAGAAGTATATTGGGGTTTGAATGTGGCCATCTAGAGTGGTAAGCATGATGATTGGGAGATACCCAGTGAAAGCTGCCAAGTAAATCAGCAAAAAAGAGCAGCATGGAAGGTTGGAACTTCCCAGAAGTCTGAAAATCCCATGAGGAGAAATTCAGTAACTTTGATTCTGTTTAGATTATTTACAGTTATCCCCTTTCTTCCTGTGGAGAAAACAGAGTGGAAAAGATTAGATATAAATATGTTGAATGTGACTACTCAAAATGATATGTCTAAAGCAACTGAATTTGTGATAATTAGATGAAAATCACTCATATGCATATGTGTATACTATCTTTCCAAACTTAAATCTTAATGACATAGTACAGTGTTTTATACATGGCATATTCTAAATAAATGTATCCTGCCTTCAAATATGTATGGAATATATTATCTTCTCTGCCATGGATGCAAGAATATTACAATATATCAATGCTTAGGGTCAACAAAAAGGGGGTATAAAGGAGTATAGAATTTTTCTTTTGGAATTATCAAAACATTCTTAAATTGACTGGTATGATGAAAGCACAGCCTTGTGATGAAACTGAGACCACTGAGTGTACACTTTGGATGGACTGAACAGGGCAGGGGACTGTATAATATAGTAACCCTGTGGTGGATGATGGACTGTGGTTGACAGTACAAATATGAGAATGTTTTCTCATGAGCTATAACAAATGTACAATACTAATACATGGTATTAATGACAGGGTGATTTGTGGAAAAATATACCAAATATAAGATATGGAATATAGTTAGTCATAATATTTTAATGATGTTCTTTCCTCATGTTTAAAAAATGTTCCACAACAGTGCAAGGTGTTAGTGATGGGGTGATGTATGGGAATCCCTTGTATGCATGATCATTTTGTAAGCTTACAACATTTCTAATTAAAAGGATATATGGAAGATATGATTTAAAAATGAGGTAATCAGGGGGAAAAGTAGCAAAAGAATAGAACACACAGAAACATGGAGATATCATGAATATGAAGCATATTATTTGCTCATTCTGTGTTAAAATATAGCATTGCAAATAATTAGCCTTCTTTTCAGTTTAGGTAAAATGAAGGTAAAGTGGTGTTAGCAATCTGGAAAAGGTGCCTTATTCCATAACTATTAAGATTGCCAATATAATCTTTCTGGAAAAACAAAGGATGTATTTATTAAAATCTGATGTAATTGGCATAATGATAGGCTCCTAGGGTAAAATATTTTATAAGATATAATTCTTGAATTCAAAAGTTTTCCAAACAAATGGAGAAAACATTGAAGTAAAATACTCCCTGGAATCTGATGTGATGGTATCAGAAGGGACAAAGCTTAGTGATAGTAGATTACATCAGGGAGAGAGAGATTTGTCCTGCTTTGTGTTTTTATACAAATCTTGTACATAAGGCATATTTGAGCTTGAATATGAGAAGCATTCTGCCAGAATAGCATTTTCTAAAGAGAACCACATAGGAAAAGACAAAGAATCAAAATTATTCATTGTATGTTTAGGATATCGGTGTGGATTAGGTAGAAAATTAGACTTGCTCATTTAAACCAGTCTGATCTTTCTGCTTTATGCCAAGGTATTAAGAATTAATCTTCAGTTATGAGATAAATTGGAATTTTGAGCATGTATCCAAGATGCCTAAATATATTAAGAAATTTCTATCATAAATCTTTCCTGATTACTGGCTCCCATTTCATTAAGTGTTTTTACTTAGTTTAGTTTATTAATTTAGTTTAGGTTTTAGTTTTGTTTAGTTTGGCTTGGTTTTAGTATAGTAAAATGGTATTAGAGTTTAGCTCCAGACTACTATAGTTGGTTCAGCAAAACTCTCAAGTGGATTTCCCCTTTATCAGTTTGTGGAGCAATAAAACCACCACTCCAATCAGGACACAGAACATTTCCATCACACCCAAAATATTTTTCATATCCCTTTGTTCACTATCTCTTCCTGTGCCACTCTCCACTCCAGGAAACCACTGATATGGCTTTTCTCACTGTAAGTTTATGTTCAAGAATTATCTCTAAAATTGACACAGTAAAGATAATTCTTTCATGAACAAATGTAGCAGTACTGATGAATTAGTTGTCTTTTTAAAAAGTTTTCTTACCTGTCTACATTATACCATTGAAACCCACCTCAGATGTGTTTTTCAAAGAGAGCTGAGGAATGTTCCCTTTTTTCCTTCGAGGTCATGTCAACAATTACACAGATAAAAAGAACCAAGAATGAACCAACTGAGTAGTTATCAATTGAAAAATCATGTGTTTCCACTAATTGTGGTTTGTTCACATTGACTGCCTAGATAGCCTGATGTTCTTATGGGGACAGATGCAACAGAATGGAAAGAAAAATACTGGATGTCAACAAACAAATGAATTCACTCAATTTTAGAAGTTTTTCTACTTAGTAGAGTTCACAAAGGAAGAACTGAAAAATTATCTTTTCTTTCAGAGACCTTTGGTGAATATTTTGGCAACACTGAGCAGAGAACAGGTGTCAAAGTCCCTAATGTGAGAACTACCATGTGGATTGAGGGAGGGAACCAGAATCACCTAATTGGTTATAAATTTTAAAAATTAAATCAAACCCAACTTTTTAAAAGCTTCTAGAACATCCCTTCATCCAACAATACACACACACCACAAAACTTCCACCACTGAAAAGAAATATGGGCTCTTCTATCCCAAAATACTTTGAGACTCTTACACTAGACTATTGTCCCCTCATCCACATGAACTTGTTCACACTCAATTCATACACCTGCTATCCATGAAATGAAAGAAGTGGATGCATGTTTTAAAATTCATGGTCCTATCCCTTTAAACTGAGTAAGAACATGATATGGGAATCCATAAGAGTGTGCTTTTGAAGGAATGATAAAAAATAACATATTTATGGTTTTATTGCCCAAAGTTATGGTGTAAAACTGAATTAAAACTTACTGCATGGCATGGACTGATTTTGGAAGAGCTGGGTCATTGTGTAACTTCAGTTGTTAAAAACTTCAAACTTAAGGCAAGATGACTTCAGTTTAAGTGGGCACTCAACATCTCTCTCACAAAAGACAGCTGATTGGGAACAGGGTCCTGCCTGAATGAGCTGTTCTGGGAGCCCAGGAGCTGGAGTCTTTGGGGCATTGATTTGGAGGGAGCTGGACACAGCAATAGATTGCTCAAGATGAAACAGTGAGTTTTTAGCCCCATGCCTGTAAATCAGGGATGGCTAAGCCTCACCCTCAGGGCAGGGGGCCAGGGTGAACTCCAACACCTGTTGACCACCCAGCAAGGGGTAGCATTCTCCAAGAGTGGGAGGGTTCTGACAAGGGGCAGAGAGTGGCTTCCTTTCTGTAGGTTTGCTTGCCTGGACCCCCTTTGGGCTTTGGGGAGCATACCAGCCAGCTCAATGTGGCACCTGGCAGAAGGGAGAAGCAAATCTGCTGAGGAAGCCTGATTTACCTAACAACCCTGAGATACAGAAACTTGGCATTAGAGATGGTAGAGTCAGCCAATTTAATAGTTCCACACTGAGGACTATCAGATTTTCAACTCCCCTAAGGGAGTCAGGCAGTGGGAAGTGATTAATAAGTTTCCAAGAGCCTATTTAGGGTCCCCTGGGAGGACGGGGTGGTTTAGAAGAGGCTTGAAAATCATTTCTGTGTGGTGAACTCAGTCCCATTTGAATTTCAAAAGGGAACTCAACCTGACCAGAAGAGGGGAGGGGGGATCTGCTCTTACAGCCTGTTGAGTCCTGCTGCCCTAAAAGAGTCAAACCTGCCTGGAGGAAAAGTGACTGAATAGCTTCCTGAAGAGCTAACTGACACAATTAGAAAGGTAGCTCAGTGGAGGAGTTCTACCTTGAATATATTGAGGCCCCTAGTTTAATTCCTGGTTCTTCTAAGAGTAGTGATCTACCGGGATATCTAACATGCAGCTGATACTTTAGGACAGGGAAAACATATACAGTAATTTTGTACTAGCTTCTTTTGGGTCCCTTATTTTTTCAAAAAAAAATGTTATCTAAAAAAATTAATTTAGTTTACTCACTAAAACCTGCCTCAAAACCTGCAGAGAGAAGCCTGCAGGGTAATTGATTGAGGAACAGAGGCAGACTGAAAGGCTCCACAAGGGCTCAAGAAGGAACACTGTTCTTCCATAGCTTTGTTTGACTGCTTACTTTTGTGTTTGTTTGTTTTTGTTTCTTGTTTTTCTTTCCTCTTCCCCACCCTTTTTTTTTTTAAATTAGGTGCTGCTAGCTTGTTTCTTCTTTGCTGTGCTTCTTCTTCCTTGATTTCCTATTTTCTGTGTATACTGATTTTGTCTACCAACACTATCTCTTTCCTTCCTTCATCTTTCTATCTTCTGCTTTCTGTTGTGGGTCTTACAATCCACATTTATTTATTTAGTCCTCAACTTTTCTGATTTTGATTTCTATCTCGTCTATACTGTTTTCTTTCTTTTTTCTTTTTTAATTAACTTTTTTCTTTCTGTCATTTCATTACTCTTTCTCTCTCTCATCATCATTCTGGCCCTTTAAATCATTCTATTTAGTTTCTCACTTCATTGCAGGAACTCCACTTTTTCATTTCTATTACTCTACACTGCTTACATGAGTTAAATATTCACTGTGCTAAGTCTTATATGGCCCCTCTTCTAACTTTTATTATTATTATCCTTTTTCTTTTCTTATATCTTTCACTTTCTCTGGACCTAATCCTTTTCCTTCAAGGGAACATAAAAAAACAGCAAGGAAATAGAACATAAGAACAAAGCATCAAAGAGAAAACTTAACACACACACAAATGCAGCAGCTAAATAAATCTCTAGAGCAGAGAGAGAAGCTAATCCACTGAATAAACCCATCAAGGTAAAAAGATGACCAAGGGCAACAAAAAATTACAAACCCTTCTAAGAAATGGAAAGACATGGACCAGCCCAATGAAAAAACAAAAACCAGGAAAAACTAATCAAAGCTGTCCAAACAAATATCATGTACCAACTTAATGAAGTACAGGAAGAGATTAAGGATATTAAGAAGACACTGGGAGAACATACTGAAGAAATGATAAACATACATAAAACGATTACAGATATGATGGGGATGAATGGCACAATCCAAGAAATCAAAAACATCCTGGAATCACATAACAGCAGATTTGAATAGATAGAAGAAATAATAAGTGATGTGGAAGACAGTACATCTGAAATCAAACAGATAGTAGAATATATAGATAAAAAGATAGAAAAAAACCCAGCAGGGACTTAGGGATTTAAACATCAACACAAAATGCACAAACATACACATTATAAGCATCCCAAAGGGAGAAGAAAAGGGAAAGGGAACTGAAGGAGTGTTGAAGGAAATAATGGCTGAAAATCTCCCAACCCTATTGAGGGAGATGGACGTACATTTCCAGGAATTACAGTGCACCTCAAACAGTATAAATCCCAACAGGCTTACTCCAAGACATATATTTGTCAAACTGTCCAATGCTCAAGACAAAGAGAAAATGCTGAAAGCAGCAAGAGAAAAGAACCATCACATAAAAGGGAAGTGCAATAAGATTAAGTACTGATTTCTCATCTGAAACAATGGAGGCAAGAAGGCAGAGGTATAACATAGTCAAGGTACTAAAAGAAAAAAACTTCCAGCCATGAATTCTCTATCCAGCAAAGCTGGCATTCAAAATGATGTCACACTGCTGAACCATCCCCATTCTTGAGAATGGAGCAAAACCTGGTATGTGCGACCACTCACGCCCATCCAGACACATTAAAATTAAATAAACTCAGGTTGTGTTTATTTAACTACCTTCACTGGAGTCTCACATGAAAAGAATATGAGGGGGTAGAAATTGGCTGCAGATTCAACAAAGGTTTTGGCCATACTAATAGCTTCCAAAGAAGGCTCAAGCATGGTGTTAAGTAAGCAAACCACTAGGTTGAAAGAAGAACTGTAGATGTAGGTGTTATCTACCCCTCTGCTGACTGATGATCAGTGATAGCTGGTTGACAAACTTGGGCTCTGAAAGATCCAGTTAGCAAACATGCCCAGGGAATACACAACCCCAGACAAAGGTGCACAGACACAGACAGAGCTCTCGGTCCACACTGCTAGAGAAGGAATCAGATTCAGAAACAATGCCCCAAACTTTGAGCTCACTCATTGGGAGGAGCTCAGCTTCCACCGACTGCGCACATCACTCCAGCACACATAGGCATGCGCACACGTGTGCACATATGCGCACCACACAGTCACTTATCTATTATTTTGGATTCTCCAGTAAAATTAAAATAGCATTCCCTCTCCTGGCATCTTATTTTTAAAGCACTAAGAGCTAAGCAGAAAGACTCACATTTAAATAGAACCTATGTGGCCACGTCAGGAGGTGCAGCACAGGTTGCTCGAGTTCTGAATCAGCGCTGAGTCATCCACTGCCTGTCAAGTGATATTTTCTTAATGTCAAAATCACAATTGTACTTTTTGACTCAGAATAGGTGCTTAAGGAGCACTGTCAACCTTTCTGGTAGGAAAAGCTCAGGCTTGAGCTGAGGATCAAGTCAGCATGAATGCCCCTTCCCAGCTCTGGAAGTTGAGAGGATGCATGCACTTTGCTAGTTCAGCCAAGCTTTGTTGTGTGTCCAGCTCCAGTGGTCTGACCAGGTCCAATTGGGCAGTCCTCTCCATGGTGGAGAGGGGGACCTGCCTCTTCTTGCCAGGTTAACCCAAAGATGTTGATTTGGGAGATTTGTTTTGGAGAACACTTTGCGATGGGAGGCATTGTCCAAACAGACAGTGACGCCGGGCAGGGGCCTTGGGCTGTGTGGTGAATTTGCCAGAGTGTCTTCATATCACACAGCTGTGTTTCTGGTCTCAGGCATCCTCTTGTCTGAGCAGACAACAAGGACAATGTGGCCAGTCCCCAGTTCCCGCCTGCTCACAGGCTGAGGTCTTTCCTCCTTAAGACTATCCGATTGCACCATCAGGCAAACCCCAAAGGCAGGACCTTGCTCTTGCTCTTTCTCCTTTCCTGCCCTCTTGAATAAATCCATGTTTTCCTAATAGATAGGAAGCAGCAAACAACTTTAAGCAGCTCATCCATATTTCTAAGAATTGCAGCATTTCACTTCCCCCTAAGAAGCTGAAGTCAGTTTTCCAATCTCTTGACTCCTAGAGTGAATATGAAATCTCCATTTTCCCAACACAAACACGTCCTTGGGCCACCTGACCTTGGGCAGAACATCCTTCCTGACCGTTTCTCTGTGGGAGTCAAGTCAGGGATGGATTTACAGTGCGCAGTTGGCTACAAAGGTCAAGGTAGAAAGGAAAGAGGCCAAGGATAAATTGAATGGGCTGTGAAGAGGCAACCAGAATAAAAAGACAGACTCGGAATCCGGCCTGCACACTGGAGCTCTGGGAAAGGCAGGGTTTTGTGATTTGGGGGTAAGTGGTGGGACCATGGGGTTTTGTGTGGCACCATCTTGGATCAGGCTGTTTCTTAGAGCTGTCCAGGGCCCATGGACCATTGCCTCATGTAGACCAGGCACCTTTGAAGCCCCATCCCATTGAATGTGGGCCCTGGGATGCCTGTTGAACACACAGGGGATGGGACCCTGGCAGACATTGCAGAGTGTCTCCCGGGTCATGGAGTCAATTGGGGGCCCTACCGGGGCCAGGCTCACCCCTGACTCCCAGCCAGCACTTTTCCCTCTACCACGTTCAGATGGGGGGCTGCCTGGAGGAGGTGTCCACATTGCTCACCAGACTGAGAAGCTGCACACATCCCCCAGTGATCCATTGACTCCCAGATGTCTGTCCACCGATGGAGGGTTGAGCAAAAGCCCAATCCTGGTGCTTACACCTGGACCCCAAAATCCCCAGATGCTATGGGAGATGTGGGGGGTGGAGTGGGGGCTAAATATCAAGGGAAAACAGGTCCATACCCAGTAAATAGAGGTTCTGTTTGACCTTCTTTCCCAAGAGAACAGCCCCCCTACAAATAGGTGTGTTACTTAAGGCTGTGCAGGAGAAATACGTTTTAAACTACATCATTGTTAACATGACCTTGTACTGTTTTAAAAGCTACATCACCGAATTCCTTGATAATAGGGCAAAGACACTCTCATTGATCTGTTTTTATGTTTGGGGCTTTTGCATATGGCTGAATGGGACCCAGTCTGGCAAAACCATGTGTATTCAGGAGCATTTATAAGTACAAAAGGTGAGAGTTGGGGTGGCCAGGTACCTGGGGTTGCAAGTTGGCAACTCTGAGCTCTGTTATTCCTTCTGTAGGAGTATCCAGACATGCTTCTTTATCTGCTTCAGTTAAATGTGACAAAAGTTAATTAATTCAATCAGTGGATTGAAAACTGAGATGCAGAAAATGCGATATTTGGTGGGAAAGTCATGGCTATAAATCTTAAATATTAGAGAACCAGGCAGCTGCAGGGACAGTAGACACATCTGCCCAGAGTTTACATGGGGGGGCTGGGACCAAGTCCTGAAGGTTGGTGTCACCAGCCACCCTGGATTAGAACCCAGGATTAGAACCCAGGTTTAGAACCCAGGATTAGAACCTAGGATTAGAACTCAGAACTCAGGATTAGAACCCAGGATTAGAATACAGGATTAGAACCCAGGATTAGAATTTAGAACTCAGGATTAGAATCCAGATTAGAACCCAGGATTTGAATCCAGATTAGAATCCAGGATTAGAACCTAGGATTAGAACTCAGAACTAAGGATTCAAACCCAGGATTAGAATCCAAGACTAGAACCCAGGATTAGAACTCAGTTTTAGAACTCAGGATTTGAACCCAGGATTCAAACCCAGGATTAGAATCCAGGATTGGAACCCACGATTAGAACCCAGGGTTAGAACCTAGGTTTAGAATCCAGGATTAAAATCTAGGATTAGAACTCAGAACTAAGGATTCAAATCCAGGATTAGAATGCAGATTAGAACCCAGGATTAGAAAGCAGGATTGGAATTCAGGATTGGAACCCTGGGTTGAAACCCTGGACTTGAACTCAGGATTGGAATCCAGGATTAGAATCCAGGATTGGAACCCAGGATTAGAATCCAGCATTAGAACCTAGGTTTAGAATCCAGGATTAGAACCTAGGATTAGAACTCAAAATTAAGGATTAGAACCCAGGATTAGAACCCAGGATTGGAACCCAGGATTGGAATCCAGGATTGGGATCCAGGATTGAAACCCTAGGTTGAAACCATGGACTTGAATGCAGGATTGGAACCCAGTATCTGTGGCAGGATATGGATGGGGGGTGGGACTCCCTTTGGAGTGACATTGCCACAGCCTGTGAGGGGCTCCAGGCTTAATCCTGACCCCACAAGGGGCAGATTCATCACCAGGGCCCAGAGCCAAGGGTTTTGTTGCTGTGAGCCCTTGGCCCCTGTCCCCCATGTTCCCTGCACCCTCCTGTCCCTGTGTCCCCTCCATCACCCCTTGTATCACCTCCCATCTTCACCCTGTGCCCCCTCAGCCCCCTCTCTGTATCTCCCCATCCCACACCCTCCTGGTAGCTTTGGAGCCACTGCTGGGACCCAGCTACTCCAGTCCCTGGGCCCTGCCTTCCCATACAGGACCTCACAGCCCCTTGGCACAAAGCCGCTTCAGCTGCAGGTCAGGTACTGTGCCTCCTCAAACCTCAGTGACAGGACTTCTGCAGCTGCTTCCTCCAGGAGACCCTCTATTTAGTCTCTTTTTACTTAGAGGGAAAGGCTGGGTGCTCCAGGTGAGCAAACATCTGTGGGAGCTAATCTGGCAGGTTGTTCATCCATCACTCCACCTGGCTCCATGGAGAGCCGTCTGGAGCCAGTAACAGAAGAGGGGAAGAGGCTTTGGGTATGAATAAAAAGCCATGTTAAGGGCCCGCTGAAAATGGATGGAAGATATTATAAAGGCTCAATGGCCGTCTTATCAAAATCCAATAGGACAGATATTTGGTAAAAGGCTTAAATTTAATCTTTGACTTTCTGGAGGGCTTGAATATTTCCATTAACAAAAGTTTGTCCTTTGTCCAGTTTATCGTGCCTTCTTTACCATCTTGAAAGAGAAGGGCATGGTAGCACAGGGCAACTGGGGAGGAAAGGAAACAGAAGTTATCTTTTCCCTTTTTTCTTTTTCTTTTTTCTTCTCCTCCACCCAAACCCCTGGGGGGGGAATATATATATATATATATCATGAATTTGCATCAGTAGAGCTAGGACTGGAGAACTGGGGAGCTGAAACGGTGCCTCTTCAGAAGCTTGGAAAAACTGAGCCACGTCACCACTCAGGGCAAGGGGTGGGTAAGCACGAACGAGGTTTAGAAGGAGAGTCAAAAATAAATTGAGCTAATAAAGTCAGACTGCTGAATAAGGTGCCGCTGAGAGGTCCATAAATCTCTCCCCATTATTACTACCAGGTACAAAATGCTACAGGTCATAAAAGTCATCCTACAGCCCATTCCTGCACTGTCCAAACAGGGTGATTGATTAAGAATTATGATAATTGGTGAAATGATTATTTGGATATTAGAGCCACGGCCCTTCCCACTGGGCTGCTGGAAGGACGTTTCTTGTGACCCGGCCTGGGGGAGCCAGCCTCTGATGATGGGAGCCCCGAGGCCTCCTGGGTCCCTCCACCGGGATAAGGGACAATGGGCAGCTGCTGACTGCCTTTTATGCAGGGATGGCCCCAGAGGCCACACACGCCGAGGCTGCACGGGGCTGTGGCATACTCTGACTTGGCCTCTTGAGGGTGGGTTCCTGCTTTCCCCTGGTGGCAGGTTTTTATTCTGCTTAGCGCCTTATGGCTTATTTTGGAATAAGCAGAGGTGCTTTCCTTGTGGCTGGAGGCTGAGGGAAGGAGGCAGGTGGCTAGAGCGAGAAACGGGTGATCGCAGAGTAAGGGGGTTGGTGTGCCTTCTAGAAAGTTCTCTGTGGCCACCCTTTGCTCCTGCACCTCCATTGTCCCTGTGATGTTGAGATCTGTGCCAGCAAGGTTATTTTTAGAAATTCTTTCGCTCTGCAGCCCCTGTCCCATCTCAGTCAGTGATGCTCAGAACCCACCAAACTCTCTCAATGACAGTTTGCCTACAAGTATGCATGGTTTAAAAAAAAAAGAAAAATCACATCAGCATCCCAGCCCTAAGAACTCTGGAACCGAAATTATTAATTTGCATGTGCGATCAGTTATGTCTTTATGGAATTGAAGTTTGCTTAGCTGCCAGGGAGACAGCCCCGAGAGGATTTTGATAATCTCTGCCTGAATAGCCTTGCTTCATCCCAGTAAGCCCCAGCACAAAAGGTTGGACAGGGCTGAAAGCCTGTCCACTGCACATCTCCCTCGCTATTATTCTGAAGCTGCCGATAAAATAACAGGGACTCGATTCAGTGAATGAACATATAGCCAAGTCAGTGCCCTTTTGGGAACAATAATCTAGAGGGCAGCTCTGGTTGCCATGGAAACTAAGTACTCCTAAGAAATTTGCATCCTCGATTTTGCTGAATCAAAGCCTGGAACCCCCGAGGTGTACTGCGGCAAAGGCCTACAGGAAGTCAGGCAGGGCAGCCTCCAACGGGCACCCTCCTCCGCCAGCAGGGCGCTCTGCCTTCTCTACCCCTCCCACCTTCACAACCCTTGGAGCCTCCGGGGCTTATCTGGGGGGCAGAGGGGCTGGCCCTCGGTCCAGCCCATCAATCTGGAGAGGGAGGGGATCCAGTGGCAGGTCTGCACCCACCGTGGACTCTGACCCCGGCATGGGCAACCACCTGAACTGGGCCTCTGTCCTGTGTCCCTTCAGGCACAGATAAGGGCAATCAATGGCCTATCGACATGGCCTGAGGGTGACTTATGGGCAGCCCCAGGCTGGGTGAGGACTTTATAAATGAAACCTTTCTGCCTCTTTGCCCCCACCCTTCTCTAAATTGAGCTGATTCTACCTTCCCCGGCCCCTCCAAGCCCAGCATCCTTTAAATCAGCTAAAGCCATCAGGTTAGGCCGGGAAGATGGCAGCTAATTAACTTCCTTGGCAGTTATTTATTACCTGCTACCAGTGGTGCCATCTCCAAGGAGCCGCGCTGCCGAGGCAGGCCCGGCCTCAGCCCTGGGACTACGGGGGCTTGGGGCAGGAGGGGATGCTGTGCCCCTAGAACTGCCCCTCAGCCCACACCGGAGAGCACACGCCTACCGGCTGCGTTGGAAGAGATGATCCGGGTTTTCTTTCTCATCCGGAATCCGCCGCGGCGAAACCTCTTCTGGGAAGGCGCTGGTACAGGTGGAGGCAGGGTGGGCAGCAGCCGTCCCCAACAACAGCCCCCGATGCACCAGTGAGCGCGGGTGGCCGTAGAGACCCTCCTTCACCGGCCCCAGTGACACTTTCTGAAAACCTTAAATCTCAACAGTGGACAAAAGGGCAGACGTTTCTGAGGGACAAAACCCAGACTTGAGAGGGCGTTTTATCCCGCAAGGTAAACCAACGCCAGTTCTCCATTTACCTGGAACTGGGGGCTGCAGAAGCTAGGCAGGGCAGATCGCCTCTCCCAGCCCACCCAGACCCCTTCACCCTCCCGCCCTTGACAGTGTGGCCTGGCCCGTCCTCTCTGAAGTGGGAGAGAGCATGGGACTGCTGGCTGTCAAGTCACAGGAGAAAGCGGCCTGGCCCAGCTCTGACCTCCCGGGCTATGCTTAGCGCCAGCTCCTACGGCCGCCGCTGGCCGGCGTGGGGACAGGTGACAATGGGCCTTTGGTGGCCAAGGCGGCTGGAGCCCAGTGGCCAGCCTTGGGTCCAGGGCGAGCGGCTTCTTCACGGCCTCCTGCCCCCAAGAACCCGTTTGAGGATCTGGGTCCCGAGTCACCCACACCCCCACTTCCTCTGGGCGTCCAATGCGGCCCCTGGCGTGGGTGGTGCGGGAACCCTGGCGCCCAAAGCAGGGGGGCAGCGGTACCTGGTTCTGAAGCAGGATTTATTGGATACATTATGGCTTTATAGGAGCCAGATGGTGATGTCAATAAAATGTGTAATCTTCAGGTGGGTGTAATATTGAGTTAATTAAATTGTGCCGCAATATTAGGAAAGAAAAATAGATCTGCTCAGAGACCTATTTAGCGTCTTCTGCTTTAAACACACAGACACACATTCCGGCAAACTTGGGCGGTAACTGGCTTGGGTGGAGAATGCACTCCTTCCGATATACCTACGGCTTTCAGAGGGGAAACGACATGTTTCCCCTCTAGGATCCTGGCGATAATCTCAACTATGATTATCATTTTGAATATAAAGTCGAATTCTGGTTTCAGAAAAACAGGTGTGTTGTGGTGGCAGGTTCCTCTCTGGGGTAAAAGATGGCAACTCCCGGGGGCCTTGGGGCCCCTGGGGACCCTGCCCCACGGGCAGCCCTTGGTGACTTCACACCCTTCCCCATAGGCACCTCTTCAAGGGAGATGCCTGATGGTGCCGAGCAGTTCTCCGGTGGCACTGCCTGAGCATCCCAGACTGGGGAGTGGGCTTCTTGAGGGCCCTGGCATTCTCAAGAGGGTTCCGTGGACAGCTTTGGGGGCCAGGACCCTGCCCAGAGCAGGGACCAGCAGCTCCAAGGCAGAGCATGGAGTGGGGCTTGACCCGGGGGGTGGGGAGTAAGGAGATCCACCTAGAGGCTGCATGTGGAGGCCCTGCTTTTGGGGTGTGGCCTGTGGAATCCTCTGTAGGAGCCATTGCCCCTCCATGGAAGGCTGTGCCCCCCCAGCCTGGTTCCAGAAGCTACCTGCATGTAGAGAGAGCTGAGCCCAGGGTTGTGGAGGAGGGGTGTGGGGTGGTTGTAGCTGGGGCCTATGGCAGGTCCAGGGAAGGGGATGGTCTGGGGTGCAGAGCCACCAGCACCCCAGGCTCCTCTGAGGTGTGGCTCCTTGTCAGGTGGGGACACCACAGTTGGTGGGGACACCCAACACTGCACAGAACTTACAGTCCCCTGCCCAGCTAAGTGCTCAGCCAAGTGCTGGGCAGAGATGGGGGCCACTGTCTGCTGCCCACACAAGCTCTGCATGCTGGGCACGCCATGCACCACCCTGCTGCTGCCATTGTCACCATTTGTTGTCACCAATAGGAGCTTGCAAGATGCCAGGCACTCCCTGCACTTTAACTCATTTTCCCCAAAATGTCCTATGCAGGTGTTTTTTTCCCAACTTTACACTGTTCAGGAAACCAAGGCACAGAAAGTTTAAGTTGCTTGCCCAAGGCCACAGCATGACATGGAGAAGCCAGAGTTTTTCAAATACCAGCATGTAAGACTCAGAAGCAACTGTACTTCAGAATTGCGTTGCACCTTCTCGTTGCCAGGATGCCTCTGCAGCCTTGATATCAGGGCTGATCTTGATAACCCAAGAATTAATTCCAGAATAGCACTAAACCATAAGTGCAATGAAGTTGAGAGAAAAGCGGGACTGGAATGGAGTCACTGGATATAGATTTATCAGTCAACTATTGCCATAGTAATGCTGCGTAACAAGCCATCCCCAAACACAGTGGCTTAGTGCTCTTGATTCAATGTGCAAGTTGGCTGATCCAAGAGTTCAGCCAGGCTTGCTTCCAGGCTCACAGATGTGTCCAGTTTGGTGTGAATGTCATCATCCTTCTTGGAGCGCTAGGCCTCCTGGGGGTTAATCTCGTTGTGAGGGCAGAAGGAAGCAGGGACAGGCAATGCATCCTTGCCCCTAGGCCGACAGCATGGCCACCCCTGACATCAGGGGTGTGTGCAGGTGATGTGCCCTCCCTCTGGGAATGTGGCAGAGGACATGGGCACAGAGAGAGGTGATGCATTAGGAACAAAAGTGCAATCTACACAGGAGGACTCCTGGGGAGGTTGCACTCAGACAGACCCCATGTGACAGGCTAAAACATGGGTAATGGCTTGAGGTGTGTTGCCCATGGCTAAGGCAGAGGCCCGGTGACCATGAGGGCTCATTAGGAAAAAGTTAAAACACGAACTCCTCCTCTCATGGATGGCCATGTCCAGTGAGCCCAGCTTCCCCACCCCTACCCATTTTGGTGTGTCACTTGGGTGCACCCACCCTTAAGAACAGCCTGCTGTGCCTTGGAGGGATGCCCTCAGCCCTTGTCTAGAGCCCTAGAAAAAGAGATGGTCTTGAGGGGTGTCAGGACCATGGGGGTGTCACTCCAGGCCCTTTGTTGGAGGGAAAGGCCTGGGAAGGGGCTGGTAGGTGGGGTGTCCATGGCAAAGACCCAGGACATGGCCTGGCTTTGGCTGACCTTTCCTCCTGGGCAGTAGAGTTGGCCAGGACAGGAGAGGAGGGACCCAGTCGGCTCCACACAATGCTGAGTCCAAAGGGACATTTGGCCAGTCCAGAATTAAAGGTGATGTGGTACATCCACAAGCACACACACACAACATTACACATGGACACATCTCTATGAAATACACACATCAGGACTTACCTAGATGAAAACAGGCATGAAAAATATGCATATTCAAAAGTAAATACACAAAAACTGGCAGTGGTGGTTCCCTCTCTGTGATAACATCATGGAGGAGTTTCTTTTTTGGAATTGCTAGTTGGATGGGGTGTTTTAATGAAGAAGTACATTGACTTTTGTGCAGCACTCAATCAGCTTGCCTGGCCTGGGCCAGCACTGTGAATGGCAGAAGCAGTCAACATGATGGTGGCTGTGCTTGGCGGTCAGCACACAGGAAGCACTTAGGGTCTGTGGCTGAGGACTGCCAGCCTGGCCTTCGGGGCCATCAGGGCAGATCATGAAACCTCTAGTACTCTACCTCTCCAGTTATCACTTGCATTTTGTCCAATTCATCATAGTCTCAAAATGACACTCATTCAACAAAGATTTTCAAGCTCCTGCTGTGTGAGTCCCTGTTCCAGGTACTGGAGATACAAGGTTGAATTCCACATAGTGTGTCCCTCAGAGACCTCAGTCACCCCATGGATGGGCCATGGGGTCCTTTGCTTTCCAGGTTCCCAACAACCCAGGCTCGCCCAGATGTCCAGGTCTCATCAGGTCTCCCTTGTGGGGGTGGGTGGGGCAAGGCTCCGAGATCCACAGTGCCATCTGCTCTGCTTGTTTCAGGCTCAGGTGCCCCCAACTTGACACACTGGCCATGGTGAGATCCCTGCACCCTGGTGATTCTAAGGAATCACTTTTCTCAGCAATTCCACCATTTTGCTCCTATTATATAGAGGGGAAAATTGCAAGGATAACAAATTGACTTTGGCCAAAGTAGAAGGATTCTTAATTTAACAGATTCATTGTAAGTGTACCATTTTCTTATTTAATGACAGTTCCTTCTTTGACTAATACCTGCTCTTGGTGTGGGCCTCTTGGTATGTGAATAGCATTTGCTATTCCACCTGACATCCTTTTCCATCAGCCAAGGCTGTACTGGGGAACAGTTTCTTCCTACCCAGTTAGCAAGATGTCTCTCCAGTACAGTATTGATAAATTAAGTAATAAAAAGTGAGACCTATTATTTTAGGTTGGAACTTTGGCTCTGTTATTTCTGAGCAATGGCCAAGACTCAAAGCATTAGCCACAGAAATATTGACATTGCTAGGGATGGGAAATTATCATGGAACAACAGCCTGGAATGGCGCTCATCATGGATAAGCTGAGAACATGGAGAGAGGTTCAAAGACAAAAAGCCCACTGCATCAGACTGCAAAGGGGAAGGTGTGCACTCATGCCTTCTCACAATTTACTTGGGCAATGGCACCAGCCAGGGGCATTTTTATTGCCTCCCAAACCCAAGACTCTGGGTCACCCAAAAGGGCAGGTAATTATCGGAAGGGTACCTGAAGACTGGGCACGCCAGAAAGCTGCAAAAATAATGAGGAGGAGGAATTTTGAATGAATTTCTTCCCTTTTTATTTCTGTTTGGATGAGAAATGCAGAAGCAGGAGTCATGGGGAACTGGCAAGGTAGAGAAAAACAGAGCAGACCTAGGAGAGACCCCAGGAGGCAGGGGCATATATTGGGGTGTGGTTGGGGGCTGGCTCCATGCACCTGCTTCTGTGCAGGCCTTGAGAAGGTGGAGCAACCCCTAAGTGAAAGAGGGAGACCTGGGTGGCCCCAGCTTGCCCATGGGGAGGATCAAGGTGGTGCTGGCCCAGGACATCCCCAGGGTGTCCCAGCAGATGCAGTGGTGGGGGTGGCAGGGCCCCTCCCATGCCCAGGGTGCTGCCAGCTTCCATGGGCCAAGTCAGGCATGCTCACTGCCATGCTTGAACCTGGCTGAATTTGGAAGGCAGAAGAACCTCAGTGAGTGCCCACTCCCCGCAAGGGGCTCCTTGCTCCCCACCTCATGGGAGCTTCAAGGCCTCAGGCAGTGGCTGCTCCTTGCCTTAGACCCTCATCAAGAAGCTGGGTTCTGGACAGGTGAAGCCTCATCCAGTGTGGCACAGACCCTGAGAGGCAAAGCCGGCCTTCAGCCCACAGGCATCAGGAGCCCAAACCCAGATGGTGGGACATGAGGGGACATGAGGCGACACAAGGAGGACATGAGGCAGGAGAAGAGGCAGGACAAAAGGTGGTGCATGAAGGGACACAAGGGGACATGAGTTGGGACATGAGGCAGGACATGAGGGGGACACAAGGTGGACACAAGTGGGACAGGAGGCAGAGTAAAAGATGGACATGAGGCAGGACATGAGGGGGACATAAGGCAGGACATTTGGCAGACACAAGGCAGACATGAGGTGGACACAATGGGGACATGAGGCAGGCATGAAGCAGACATGAGGTGGGACATGAGGTGGACATGAGGAAGACATGATGTGGGACATGAGGGGGACACAAGGCAGGGCATGAGGTGGACACGAGGTGAACACAAGGCAGACATGAGGCAGGATTCTAGGTGGACATGAGGCAGACGAGAAGTGGGGCTGAAGGCACCCAGGCTGAGCATTTTGGAGCAGAAAGGCCAGCAGCTCTCATCCTCTGGTTGCTCTGGTTTCTCAGCATATCTAAATGGGAAGCATCTGCTCTGGGACACGGGCCCAATGTTAGGGGTCTCCTGAGAGAGCCAATTCCCTGTAGAGTGGGCATGGGAGCCCCTTGCTTCCCACAGGCATCTGTCTTCCTCCTCCTTTTAAGTAGAAGGTGTCCCTTACCCCAGCTTCCTTATTAAACCCCTAGAGCATCCTTTTAATAGTAACCCTTTGACCCCCAATGTGCCACGAAGGGCTTCTTCAAAGCCCTCTGCCCACTTGTGACCACCAGCAGCCATACCTGTTCAGGAGCTCCCCCCACCGTGTGAGGGATGCTTTCTTCTCCCTGTTATGCCCCCTCCCATGTGTGGCAGCATCACTAAAGGGGAAACACTTCACTCATCAATCAGGACAAAACTCTCTTGGCTCTGTGAACCCAAGAAGCTCCCCTGGCCCTGCACCCTGGGGTGGCTTCATGGGTGGTTTTGATTCCTGGGGTCCTGGGGACGAAACTCCAAACACAGCTTCAGAGGCATTCAGGGGTTGCTGCTTTGCCTTGGCCCCAGAGACCATCATCTTGTTGAGCTTCACCTGAACCTTCACAAGCAAAACTCTGGAAGCCCCTCCACAAGCACTTGCACTGGGCTTGAGGGACTTGGGGGTGAAAAGAACTTCTTGGAACGCAGAAGACTGTCAGGAGATGGCCTGGTCTTCTCGGCACCTCAGTTTCCTCATTCCTAGTGTGAAGATAATAGTAGCTCCTGCCTCATAAGGTTGTGGCTGGGATGGCATGAGCTAATAAGCATAAAGCACATGAAAAGCACCTGGCATGCACTTAGGGCACAGAGTGTGGCCAGTGATGGTGGTGGTGATGGTGATGATGATGGTAATGATGGTGATGACAATAGAGGTGATGATGAAGTGATGATGGAGGTGATGGCAGTGATGATGGTGTTGATGGTGGTGATAATGGTGATGATGATGATGGTGATGGTGATGGTGATGATGATGGTAATGATGTGATGATGATGGTGATGATGGTGTTGGTGATAATGTTGGTGGTGGTGATAATGGTGATGGTGATGGTGGTGACAGTGATGGTGATGATGACACTGGTGATGGTGATGATGAAGACCATGATGATGGTGATGTGATGAGCCCTTGAGAGCCCATCCAGACACAGTCATTACAGGGAAGAGCCAAAGAGCTCAGGAGAGGACTGAGAATGCCCCAGGAACTCCTATCTTGGCCCCACCATCCACCAGTGTCACCTGGGGAAGGTCATTTAGCCTCCCCAGCCTTGGATCCTGAGTTAGCCACCTGGGGCAGCCACTCTTCCCCACTCAACCTCCTGGGAGATAAGGCTCACAGCGGCACTGTGGGGTGTGCCTCATAAACAGGAGGCATCATTAAAAGAAAAACAACAGCAAGAGATGGGAAGAAAGCTCATACATGACGCCCCAACACTTGCCCTTTTAGAGACCTCTCACACAGAGAAGCAGACCCTGGGGAGTTAATAAGAAATACAGGACTTCCTGCAAGATAGCAAGTGAATTATGAGCCGTGAATTACTTTTTCCTTTGAAAAATGATGTAGTCATGTCAAAATATTTTTGCATTTCAAACACTTGAGAGATCCTTTGTCCTTGGGACTGACATGACTTGGTTTCTACACAGCTTCACAATGCATAGAAACATCTTTTAACTGCCAGGCAGCCCTTACCGATAAGCCCGCCAATTAATAATGTGAGTTTGGAAAGCTGGACCAGAGGGTGAGAAAGCAAAGGCTTCTGGAAAGTCTAATTTACACAGCAGTGAGATTCCCTTTTAGCTCATCTGGTAAACAGGCCTGGAGCACATGTTATTGATCCCTGGGTCTGGGTGGGCCACCTGTACACAGAGCAGCCACTGGCCCACCCCTCAGCACCCAGAGGGCCAACCATTAGCACCTGGCTCCCTGAAGTCACATCTGGTGCCCAGGTGACATACAAGGGGCTTGGGGCAGTCTGCCTGGCTCCTTGATCAAAGAGGGACTGCCTGACAGAAGAGGAAGGGACAGTGCTGCAACCTCCTCTGTCCTCTTTTCCTTCCTGAGCCACCAACCTTGCAGCCCATGAAGCTGGATCAGGGTCCCCGGTGCACGGAGTGTCTGGGAGAAGCCTGCCCAGCATTTGGCTCCTGTTTCCTTGGGTACTTCCACTTGCTGCAGAAGGCTGGCAGTGGGGCCCACAGCCCCCAAGGCCTATCAGAGCTCTTTGGAGGCACAGAAAAGCCAAGTCACTTGCTCAATATCCCCCAGCTGGTGAGATGTTTGACCCAAAGCTGCCTGGTTCCAGTGTCTGGAGCATCAGGACAGAAGGCCCCCCAGCTGCTCGTTTGCTAGACTGGTGGCCTGCACTCTGAAGACCTCAGCGTTGTTCTGTCCACACCTGGGATCCCGGGCTCATCCCCCACCCCGAACACTGGCTGCCCAGGACCAGGCGCCGCCTGGCCACGATCAGAAGTCCACAGACCCGGCATCACGGAGGACCATGTGGACATGCTCAGTGGCCTCAGTGGGAGGTGCTTTCTGCCTGATCCCGCCTCACCCAGCTCCAGGGCACGGATGCTCCTCGGCACCTTGCTCCCCAAAACAGGGAAGGACTGCAGCTCGGAAGGGATGGAAAGAGAAAAATTCCACCGTATACCCAAGCTTTTTAGGGGGAGCTCGTCGGCGGGGCCCTAAATCTTAACCGTGATGGCATCGTTGATGTCACAGAAAAGCCATGTGTGCTGCGCCTGACTGTGTCAGCAGTGGGCCGAATCAGCCGGGTGCGGGCCCCACGAGCACAGCAGCCCAGTGGTCACTGTTCTGCTGATGAGTGAGGCCTTAAGCTGTTCACGCTCCTGGGGAGTCAGGGCTGGGCAGGGAGGAAAATGAGCGTCTGTCTTAGGTGGAAACCAAACCCCACAGGGGTCTGCGTACCCGGGCCTGGGAGTCTCCGCCCACCCCCTCTGTTGCCGGCTTGACCCAGTTGTGGAAATCAGGACCAGCTTGGCATCCTGGACCTTCCCAAATACGTGGGGCCCTCCTGCGGGGTGGGATAAAGGGGACTGCTCACAGCCCTGGCCCGTCCAGCTGGCCTGAGCGGGGAGCCACCCTTCCGGCCTCAGAGTGCGGTGACGCCAGCCTGGACTCTCCCCTGCTTGCTCAGAAGGCCACGTCAGCTCGCCCTGCTCCCACCCATGAGACCCCCAACAGGCCCACCGGCCAAGCAGGCCCAAGGATCTCCCGTCCCACTGGAGAACTCACGCGGCACAACCCAGTGGACAGCCGTGTCTGGCCATGCACTTGGCCTTACCGGGCTCAAGCTGACTTGCACACCCCGGCTGGAGCCATTTTCCTCTCAGAATCCGTTTCCTGCGCTAACCTGGCGCTTCTCTCCAGAGACAGATCAAGATTGGAGGAAGTACCTCGTTAAGTGACAAACAGGCAGCACGGCGAAGCCTTCGGCGGCCTCTGGGAAAGCAGCCGCTGGTCAGTTGGCAGAGGCAGGGCTGTGATGTCAGCATTAGTTCATTCGTCCCGCGAATCCCGCTGGCGCTGTCCACGGGATGCCGCTTCCGGTCTCATTTTAATGCCTTCTCCCGAGGGATGTTTGTCTCCATCACAGACGAGGGTTGGGCGTGAGGAGGCAGGGCTTTGCCCGAGGTGCCCAGTGGCAGTGCGGGAACGTGGCCCTGCTGACTCCTGGCGCCCCTGTCGGGTCCTCTGTGGGGGTTTGTCCCACGGCCATGAGCAGAGCGGGACCATCCGTGGAAGGGCACATGAGGAGCAGTGGCGCGGGGGTAGTTATGGTAAGCACAGTGACGCTGAGGCCACAGACGGGGCACCGGGGCATAGGGGTGTCCCGGGGGTCAGCGGGGAGTGAACCCCAAAGCCAAGAAGGATAAGACCTATGGGGCAAAGAGCACTCCAGACAGAGGGAACAAAGCATGGAAGGGTCCTGAAGCAGGAGCAGCCAGGGAAGGAAGAGACAGCAGAGCGGGCACCCTGTGGGGACAAGGGGGAGAGGAGAGCATGAGGAGGTGGGGCCAGGGAGGAGGCAGGGCCAGGGAGGAGGAGGGGCCTGGGAAGGGTGGAGTCAGGGTGGGGAGGGGCTAGGGAGGGCTGTGGTCAGCAATGAGGAGGGACCAAGGAGGAGGAGGGTCCAGGGAAGGGTGAAGTCAGGGAGGGGGTGTCAGCAAGGAGGCGGGCTGGGAAGGGAGTGGGCCAAGGAGGGACCTGGCAGCCTCCAGCCCTGCAGGGTCCCTGGTCGCCAGAAGAGTGGCTTGTGGGAGTCAAGTGTGGTGGTGGTTGGAGAAAGAAGGAGCAGGAAGGTGACCAGCGCAGACATATCTGGGGTGTCTTGGAGGGAGAGGCATCAGGATTGGGACGGTCTGGGGCCAAGACAGCTGGGGGTGTGAGCAGCTGGCGGGGGCTGCGCTGCTGGCAAGGAGGGAAGCCTGGGGGGCAGGACGTGGGGGTGCGCCGGAAATGGAGGCTTGGGTTTGAATGCCTTGCATTTGAGGTGCCAATTGGACATTCCAGAAATCTGCCAGTTAGATTAAATTTATGGGCATGGAGACCCCGGGCTCTGGGGACACCCCCAATTGGACCGTGAACCCCGACGGGGGCCTGCCTGCCTGAGAGGTGGGAAGGAGGTGAGGGGGCAGGCTTCCGGAGGCTGCGAGGGCCAAGGGCAGAAACAGGGTACCTCGGATTGGGGTGCTGTGGTTGGGGGGGATGTTCCCCTGGGGGAGAAGCAGAGGCCACATTGGGTGGGCAGGGCTGGGTAAGGGAGTGAAGGCGCCGTGTTCAGCTGGAACTGAGCGAAGATCTGCAGCCGGGGCTGGGAGGGGGTGTTTGGACAGGCCACGGCGAGGGGTCTGGCCTGAGAGGGCACTGGTGCTGGGGACTGGGTCCTGGCGGAGGGAGACCGTGGACCTGGGTCCAAGGAGGGCAGGGCTTGGGGCACGGAGCTTCGAGGGTGTAGGCGAGCCACCCCAGCCTGGCAGTTGGGTCTCCTCTAAGAGGGGGAAGCAGGCGAGGTCGCCGTGGTTGTGGCGCCTGCAGGAGGGTCTGAGGCTGTCGCGGAGAGGAGAAGAGGTGAAGCCCACCGGGGAAGCCTAAGTCCCAGCTCCAGAGCCCTGCTCAGCGGCCACCTGGGAAAAGCAGACAGGCGGGCCATCCTGGGAGGGTCAGGAAGGTGGCAGAAGGCAGTTAAAAGGAGGGTGATGGAGACGGCCCCGAGTCACAGCTGACGGCGCAGCCTGGCCGGCACAGCCCACTTTGGCCCACGCTGCCCGCCAGTCCCGCAGGAAAGGGTATTGTATTTCTAGTCGGGGCAGGATCCCAACTCCTGTGCTCCCTCAAACCACCGTGCTGAGCCCCTCTCCTTGCCGTGGTAGCTGGACGCTCGCCGAGGTCACACGAAGCCCAGAGCCATGGCGAGGCCACCGTGGTCACTCTGTCGGTTAAGTCTCCCTTGTCCCGGGTCCCCCTGGGAAGCACGTGGCCCTTTATTTAGTCAGCAAGACCACCGTAACCTGCAGGCGTCCTAAGCGCATAGCTATAACAACGCTTTGCAGGGAAAACGCCTGCTCCGCAGGTTCAGAACGCGGCTTCGCTCCTCAGCTGATAATGAGACGTTAATAAAAGTGAGATTTTGTGCAACGCTAGCCCTCTGACATCTTAATCTTTATTAAAGAGACGTAAATGACCACGGAACTGGAATGGCCGCCCTACACGGCCGGGTGCTGGAGGGCCCGGGAAGGTGGCGGGGTGGGCGCAAGGCCGTCAGCCCTAATCCCTCCAGCCAGGCGGCTCTGGTGCTTACCTCAACAAACCCAAATTAATTACTCCCCCGCCCCAAGAGCCACAGAGAGGCCGATGTGAAGAAAACTGCTCTCATTTGGAAGTTCAGAAATAAACGAGCTGTTCTCATGACTTGTCCACCAGTGGGCTCTTTAAGGCGCGGGCTGCAAATCCCGCGTCATGGGAGGGACAGGCACAGACTCGGCTCTCCTCTCATCTGTCCAGGCCAGGGGAATGGCCCACTGTGTGCTCCGCCCAAGCTGGACCCTCACCTGGAGGCTTCGGCATGCGCCAACGGCATGGCGGCTGGTGTCCTTTTCGGGACCGGCCTTTTTTTTTTTTTCAATTGAGGTGAAATTCACAAAACTTAAAATGATCCACTTTTAAGTGGACAGTCCTGTGGCATTTAACATGTCCACAGTGTTGTGCAACCACCACCTCCATGTATTTCCAGAACATTTTCATATCCTCAAAATGAAACCTGTCCCCCTCCTGTCAGCCCCAGGGTGCCCCCATCTCCTTTCTGGCTCTGGAGATTGGCCTGTTCTAGATGATTCCTTATCAGTGGGCTCATGCAATATGTTGTCCTGTCTGCCTTCTTTCACTTAGCATCCGTTTCTGAGGTTCACCCATGTGGAAGCATATCAGTGCTTTACTCCTTTTCCTGGCTGAGTAATATTTCACAGCCTGGGTGGACCACAGCTTATCCACGCCCCTGTCAATGGACACTGTGTAACTCCACTTCTGGCTTACAGTGAACAACAGTGCAATGATCCTTGGCACCTGCCTCCAGCTACTTCAGGCACTAGCATCTGTTAGAGCAAGTGTGCCCCCCGAAGGGACACGCTGCCCATGGGCCACCATCCTGGTCCACTGGCCCTGACCACCTGAGGCAGGTGAAGGAAAACCTGCCACTATGTTTCTAAAACCTGCTTTCAACAAATGACTGCCCTTGGCAGAAACCACGGCCTCTGCCAGCCTCACCTTCCTGATGATGGAGAAGGGGTGGGAAAGCCCCTGCCCACTTACCTGTCAGAGCCGAGGACAGGAGGAGTGGGGACTGTGGAGGCCTCTCCAGTGCTGGACTCCCACCCCCACCCCTGGGTCTACCTCCTGCCCTCCAGTGTGAAATTCCATTTGGGATGCTAGAATATTCTAATAGCTCAATTCTAATTCTCATAATTGAAATATTCCTGGAGCATCAGATGTGAGGGGCAGTGAGCAATTGCCTGGTCCAGCACTCCCCATCCCCCTGAAGTGCCTCCAGGGAAGGGGGACCTGGGTGGGATGGAAGGCAGTGGCCGCCCCCACACCTGGGCTCTTGGAGATGTGTGATTTTATCTTGGGGTGTTTACCCAGGGGCTACCCCAGGGAGGACAGGCTGTCAGTTCCTCTGCTGAAAGTAGAAGTGGGGACCGTCCAATAACTCTGGGCAGACTCTCCTTTATAAGGGGCCGGGTGACAGTACCTTCGACAGGCGCTGCAGAGATGAGGTCTCAGGGCAGCAGGCCTCAGGGCAGGCTTAGATGGAAGCTTGTGTGAGGGAGCAGCTGACGACAGCCCCTGGGGTTTTTGGTGTCTCAGCTGAGCTGCACACCCAGGAGCAGCCAAGCCAGTCTGTCCTAGAGGAGGTGACCTCACGAGCACCCCACAGCCAGGTCTCCTGAGGTGATGGGTGGGGGAAGGGAGAGCTGGGAGGTGACTCTTCGTGGATGTCTCAAGCCACGTGTTTGGGGCCCGGAAGCCGCAGTGGGAGTGAGAGCACCAGGCTTCTCATGCCAGGCAGCACGAAGGAGGACATGAGAGCTTCTCCAAAACCATCAAGTCCACCCCCAGAAGCTATGCAGAGCTCAGAAGGTAGGTGTAGGCCCTGGTCAGGCTATCCCTGGGCATCCAGGAGCCTCGGCCAGGTCCCAGGCATTGGAGCCAAGAGAGGACACTCCTGGATGGCCGTTTGGCTCTTCCTGGCACCACCTTCCCATTCCTGGCTCCTGGGGTCTCTCATCATGACAAAGGGAAGTTTGGTGCAAAGATACCACTCTCAGCCCACTGCCAGTCAGACCTAAACCTTAACAAAATGGTGGCCCTCTGAGCACAACTCCCTGGTTCTGCAGAGGCAGCATGGCCCAATGAGAAGCCGGGATCAGCCCAGGGTCCCCAGCTGGCTGGAGGCAGGGCAGAGCTAGCTGCTGCCATCCACAAGGACAGGGAAAGGCACATGGCTCTGGGGTCAGCAGAGTGCCAGAGGCTCTGACACCTCCGCTCGGGGTACTGTGGGCAAGGGCAGTTAGAGGTTGGCAATCCAGGCCCACCACCCTGGCTTGACCTTGGCACAAATCTGCCCATCTGTGCCCTTAGACTGGAGAAATGCACTGCCCAGGCCTCGCGGCCAGTGCCTGGGGCTCTTGGGCAGAGACCCCTCCTGCTCAGGGCTCCGTGTTCTTACTGCTTGCACAGCACCCTGCCCCCACACACCCCAGGCTCATCTGTAGTTGTGCAGCATAGACAGCTTGCCTGACCACCTCCTGATGCCAGGCCAGGAGGACTTATGGCTGGGAATGAGGGACATTTTTTGCGCAGAGTGATCAACACTTCCAGTCACCCCTGCTTGTAACTTAGTGCTTCCAGAAGGGCCTACTTAGAGGCTGCTCAGGTTGGGCCAGAGGGCCATTATAGGCTATGCAGGAAAGCAGCTTCAGGCAGCTTCCAGAGATGGCGCTGGGCTCACAGGTCCTTTCAGGGGCAAATGACACGAGGGCTGTGAGCTTTACAGCCAGAATGGAATCATTCATCTCAAGCCAGGCACATAGAAGGAATGAACGGATGAAACTTGTGGTGTGGTCCTGCCTCTTAGGACCGAGCTGTGGACCTGGGGGCTTCACATGACTGCGAAGTCTCTGGGGTGGGGGCTGGACATGCTTTTCCCTTGCAGTTCTCAGGAAGCAGAGAAATACACACCAGCACCATTGTCAGCTCTCTTCCCGCCACCTCTTGCTCCTGGGAATCATTCAGGGTCTCCTTGCCCCTGGTGCCTGGCAGGTTCTCAGGACACACCAGTCCTGGGGAGCAGCACTCCAAGGGGCCCATGACATCTGGCTTTACCTCAGGATGCTGGGCAGATTTCAGGCTTATCACCACATTAGCTGCATTTTTTTTTTCATTTTTGGATGAGTTGGTGGTGGTTTAGAAGCTCCCTGTGTGATGACTGTGTCTCATGACACCCAGTCAGTAGCTGCTCCGAGTCCTGGAATAACGTGGAGTGGGGACAGGAGTTCTGGGCTAGAACAAGGTGCAGGGCCATGGTGGTGCCCTGGCACCACCTGTGGGCCTCGCCCTGACTGTTGGGGGCACCATGGTCCCAGCCCCCTTCCAGGGACCCCCAAGGTACATGAGTCGGAGCTCATGCCACAGAATGTTCCTCAGGCCCCAGCCTGGGGATCCAGCCTCAGGCATCAAGTCCAAGGTGGTTCCAGCCTCTCTCTCATCAGTCTCTCTGTCCACTTGCTCATTGGCCCCACCCCACCATGGGCCTCCATGGCCCCCACTGTGGGTCTGCCCTCTCCCTCTGGGGGTTCATGCTCCCTCAGCCAGATACAGGGCCCAGGTCCATGGGGCAGAGGCATAGCTATGGGCCTGGCAAAGGGAAGCAGGCTGCTGGGGGCTGCAGAGAGCTTCACGGTGGGGGACACTCACGTAGGAACTTAAAGGCTGAGTAGAAGCCCTGGGTTATACCTCAAGGAAGGGCATTCCCATAGAGGGAAGAGCATGTGCAAAGGCCCAGGGGCATGGAATGCACAGAGACAGCCTGTAGAACACCTGTCAGAGGTGGAGGCTATAATGCAGGGGCGTGGCCAGATTAGAAGTAGCTCTGTGTCATCCCCAGGGGGCTGGGGCATGGAGGCAACCTGCCCCCAGGAACCCGAGGTCCTGGCTGCTGGATGAGACTGTGACAATGAGACTCATCAAACCCTCAGGATCTTAGAGTCCCAGACATGGAAGTCCTGTTTCTTCTATTTTAAAAAAAAGACTCAAAACATTAGAAATTGCTGCTGCTGTGTTGTGTTTTTTTTTTTACATTATTCCATGTTCTTCTCTGGACTTTTAAATCCCTTGAAACAAATCAACAAGACTTGAATTGAGTTTTGAGAACAGGCTAGGGTCAGGAGGAAAGCCTGTGGCTGCTGCACCCACCCTCCCCTTCGGGGCTAAGCCACCTCCCCTGGCACCCCAGTGTCCCCAGCCATCCTGGGGCCAAGGACCTACATGGAGATGAGCTGCCTTTGGAGTCCAGCCCCAGGACAGAGCATCCTCCAGGGCAGGGCAAGGGCTGGCAGGGCCACAGCTCCAGCAGATATGGGTGGTGGGGCCCAGCAGGCCCTTTCCCACAGTCAGCCCTGAAACCTGGCATCTCTGAATCTGTGAAAGGGCTCACTGGGCAGGGGGGGTGAGCTGTGTCCTCAGTCCCTGCCTGTGGTTGCCAGCCCAGTGCCCGATGCCAGAAAACAGGGTGCTCTGCCAGGGGAAGAGCCTTCTGGGAGGAAATGCAGGTCGGGAGGAGCCCGTCCTGCATCTATTGTGATCCTACCCTGATCTCCATGTGTTTGAGAGCAAGCACATGTGTGTGTGCATGTGCATATGTGATGGCTTGTATATGCAATGCAAGTGTGTGTATTTGCACGTGTGAACATGTGTCTGCATCTGTGAATGTGCTCACGTGTGTGGGCACTGCATGTTTATGTGTGAATGTGTGTGTGCGTGTGTGGGCATGTGTGTACATATGGGGGTGTTCATGGGTTGAAAATATGCATAAGACTGTGCACATGTAGGGGCATGTGCATGCATCTGTGCACATATGCATGTGTTCATGCATGTGAGCATGTACACATACATGTGAGCATGCACACGTATGGGATTGTGTGTCCTCTTGTGGATGTGCTCATGTATGTGAGCACACGTGTGCACATGTGTGGCCATATGTGTCCGTCTGTACATGTGTCTGTGTGTTCATAGGTGTGTGGGTATGTGTGGGCGTGCATCTCCACACACATTTGTGGGTGTACATGTGCTTGTGAATGTGCACACATGGGTGGCATGTGTGTATCTGGGCATGCATGTGAGCATGTGCGAGTGTGTGCACATGTGGGAGGCATGTGTGTCTGTCCCTGTGTGTGCATGTTTGTGAGAGTGCACACATGTGTGTGAGCATGTGTGGGCATGCACGGGTGCCTGTGTGCATGTGTCCCTGGGTTATGTGCATGTGTGAGTGCACCTGTGTGTGCACACAGGTGGGCATGCGCCTGCCCCGAGCTCTGCACTCCCTCCACCGTCTCAGATTGGGGAAGTGAAAAAGGGCAGAAGAGAGTGAAACAGGCATGTCATTCTTTGATTAGTGAATTGGGATCCAAATTTTTAACTAATTGAATACATTAATTAGAAAGTCCCTAAAATTAAAAAAAAAAAAAAAAGACTAACACAAGACACTTTTCAAAGCTTCTTTAATAAAAAGTGCATTTGGGATTTGACCATAATGGCTGTCCTCGCTTGCCAAAACCTGGTGCCCCTGCAGGTGACTTCGATCGAGCCATTCTGAAATGGTACCTAAATGAATTACCAATAAAACAGACTCTGCCCTAGCAGTGGGGGCCTCCTTTAATCTCGAGTTAATCACTAAAGAGATGCCATTCGCTTTTCTTAAGAAGTCACATTTTTCTCCCCTTGCTGGCCACCAGATTTCATAGAGTAACATATTTCTAATGAAAGGACTCTGCTTGAATTAAACCCTGAAGGTTTATGCAGATTTGGTGTTTGATTACTGTCCACATGGGCTCTTAGCCGGCTGTGGAAGGAAGGCCTGTTCCTTGAAAGGGCCCCAGCACGGATTTCATAATATTCTTTGAAATAAAATAGTGCGCTGCACTTAGTGGCTTTAATCAGCCCTGAGTTTTGATAGTCAAACAACAGTTAATTACAGTAACACCTGCCTTCCAAAGGCTGTCACACAGTGCGACCTTGTCTCCAAGCTGCGAGATTAATAGTCTCGGCACAAAGTCTCTATAACTGACATTTAGCAAGTTTGGTAGCCATTAGCGAAGGTTTATTTTGTTGCCACATTGCTAGTTTTCTTCCATGACATTCTCCTACTTTGTGTTTTCAGGGGGCAAGGGTCCCGGGGGCAGAAGCTTGGCATCGGGGTGTGTGGACCTGGTCTGCGGGAAGCGTGCAGCAGGTCTAACAGCCTTTCTGGGCCCTTCTGGCTTTGGGAGGCGAGATTCTCAGACTCGCCAGTGGTTTGGAGCTTCCAGCCTGATATTTCAGAGCAGGTGCTCTGAGGGCTCCACCCGGGTGCCCGTCATGCAGCAGAAGGGGTGGGAATCCGCAGACCCCACCAGGGGTGGCCCGGGTCGCAGCCGGCAGAGGCCCAGAACCTGGGGCTGCCGGCGGGCACCCTTGGCAGCACCGGTCTCGGCCGCTTTCACCTGCCTCGATTCGGATGAAACGTGCCCCAGAACGCCCAGCGGAAGTCATAAATTACTATCTCGTTTAAGTCTTTCCTTTCTCATTGATTTTGCCTGGCAAGTGAGCCTGGGTTTTCTAGAACCCAGTCCAGTTGGTGACAGCAGCCTGTCAGCAGCGGCCCTGACAGACGCTGTAATAAGCGTCTGGAAACAAACCCGGGGACGTCGGGAATGAACTCACGGTAGGCGTTCTGTCCTCCGGGCTCGGCCAGGCCCCGACCTGCTCCCCTGCCCAGAGCTGTCCCTGCTGCCCCCGCTGCCCGCCCCAGCAGCCGAGTCCCCAAAGCGAGAGAAGGGGGATCTGCTGGGCTGGTCTCGTGTGAGGAGTGTTGGGGACAGCCATAGAGCATGTTCCCAGCCACGCAGGCAGCGTCACCCTGCCCTCCTGCAGGCCAATCCCCTCTTTCGGGGGACTCTTTCTGCCCTGTCCAGATTTCCAGCTCCCCAAGGACTTCGAGCAAGACGGCGAGCACCAGCGCCCAGGAGCCTCTCTCCAGGCACTCTGGGTGACCGCGGCTGCATAGGCGGGGAACAGGTAGGGAAGGCCATCTTTGGGGAGAGTCTGTGCAAATCCGGAGCCGTGGTTCTGGCTGCCCCCGTCGCGGCTTTCTTCCTGCAGGGAGCAGAGCCTCCGAGGAAACTTCCTGAGCCGTCTGCATCTTGGCCAAAGCAAAGTTTCCTCTCATTGCGGTTGCACAGCCCCATCGTGACAGGGTGGGCACACACGCATAGCCGTGCCCACTGGGCAGAGCCTCGAGCCGGGGGAGCCATTTCCGTCATCCCCCCCTCCCCGCCCCGGCTTTGGTCTCTGGACATCCCGTGGTGTTGACAATTATCCAGAGCCAGCGTTTGCCAAAACCTGGAGTTGAAAAGTCTTCAAGGAGGAAAAGAAACAACTGGAAAGCTGTTTGCCATTAAGGCAGGTTTATTTTTCCTTCCAATTATGTCTGTCTAAAACGTCCTTGTGCAACACTAACTTCCCCAAGAAGGGTCTGATTCATCTCCCCCTACACAGCGGCTAGGGGCAGCCTTCTGCCCGCCTCTCGTCCTCCCACACCCAACCCCTTCCTCCCTCCGACCCAAGGTCGCCACTGACATTGGACCACGGTGGGCCTCCCGGAACTGGAGCAGCAACCTCAGGGGTGGCCACATTGGCTTCCGGAAAGGAAGGCAGTCCTCAGAGAGCTGGGCATTTGGGAGCCAGAACATGGCCTTCTGTGGGTGCAGGCATGTCAGGAGGCTCAGCCCCTTGGCCCCAGTACCCGGTCTTCGCCGCCTGCTCCTGGGGCATTTCAAAGCGAGGTCACAGTTTCGGAGAGTTTCTCATTTCTCCCAGGAGAGCCAGACCTGCCCAAAGGGACGCCTTCATCCCTAAGAATCTGGCATTTTCCATCACCTGGGCACCCCAGTCAATGCCCTCGAGGCTGGTGGTAGTGGAAAGAGAGCGCATGCGCATGCAAGAGTGAGGGTGTAAATTGCGGACCCCGAGTGCCGCCAAGTTGAGCCTTCTGTACTGCCTCCGTCCGGGCTCGAGTGTGGCCCCCGCCCCCCTCTGTCGCTTAACCCCGGCCTCTGCGGAGGCCAGCATCTGCTTCTTGTCTTCACTGGGTTTGCCCTCACCGATCAGTTTGATTGATCATCCCTGCCGCCACAGGTTGGTAATAAAGCCATGCTGAGAGCCTCTACATTTCCCCCAGGACCAGCTGGCATGGCAGGGCTTGACACAGCTATTTGTCACATGCAGCCTCTGACCACTGTACAACGGCCAGCAGACAGATGAGAGCCAGGCAGCCGGAGGACAGCGGGAGGGGTTGGCCCGTGGTCCAGGAGGCGAGGCACGAGGGTGACACCTCCAGGCACCCCCGCCGGCAAGGACGGACACCAGCCCTCGGAGCCCGTTAGCCCGGAGGCCTCTCCTCGCCGGGCGCCCACTGGCCCCTCCGCGGAAACAAGAGAGCGTCAAAGAGGAATGCATGGTAGCCTCACCCTCTGCTCCTTGGGCCGGAAAAGGGGGCTGGGTGTGATTCTCCAGGTGCCTCTGAGGGTGAAGTCTAGGGATGGGTCTGGGGAAAGTTCTCGAAATGGATCGGGCCTTGGTCACGGCCCCAACAGAGCCCGCAGAGGAGCCTCCGTGCGACAAGCCCCTTCTCACATCCCTCTGCCGTGCTCTCCTGGCTCCTGTGCACACATGCACGTGCACACACTCACACCCCTTCCTTCGTTTCTGGACACCCTCAGTGAACGGTCATTGACAGCAGGCCCTGGACGGTGAGGCTGGAGCAGGCCTTGGACACTGCAGGGTCCACGTGTCCACTGGGTCTCCAGGGCCCTCCCAGTTGTCGCGATCATGTCCCCGTGTGGCCACGCCTCTCAGTCCCTGTGGACCTTGTGGCAGAGAGACCCTCCCAGGCCCACCGGTTGGAGCGGGGCTTCGTTTCCTCTCTCACCCTGACCCCCAATGCCGCCGGCCCACTGGGATGCCGCCTCACCTGGGCGCGGCCTGCCTCGGCCACTCAGACCAGCACCCTCCACCCAAGGTTCCTGGGAGATGATAGCAGGACCCCGTGGGTCAGACTGCAGAGGGGAGGAGGGCGCAGGTTTCCACGCCTGAACAAGACGTTTTCCTCAATCCCGCTGCTATAGACCGCTGCCCGGCCGGCACCTAGGAAGGACCTTGGGAAACCGACAGGAGGCGCAACTGGGCAGACAACCTGCTGCCGATTCGTCCCTGTGCTCAGCCTGTGAGCATGGGCCGGACCCATCGGACAACGGCCGTGGCTTGCGGTTGCGGCCCCGGACCTGCTCACATAGGGGGTTGGAGCTGGCCACTTGCACCATGGCGCCAGGCTCCGCATGAAGTCCATGTCCCTGGAGAGCATCGGACAACCGGCAGCCAGAGAACCTTCCCCGATCCGCTGATGGCTTGCTCCTCTGGGACAAGTTCCCACTAAGAAAGCGGCCTCTGGGCTGAAAACGGGGAGAAGCGGGGGGACCACGAAACCAAGTCCTCGAGACAAAGCACAAAAGGTGCGGGTGTCATCACCCCCAACGGTGACAAGAAGGCTCTGAGGCGCTTTCAGATTTTCAAGGCCCTCTCCGTCTTCGACTGCCTGGCCCACCCCCCAGGGTTCCCTGCCCGAGTAGGAGCGCCCGCCGAACCCGGAGAGTTGGACGTCCATCTTGTAGAACTCTGGGCTCAGGAGGCCCAGAAGGCTCCAGCCTCTGCCTTTGCAAAGAAAGTGGGTCCAGAACAAGCCGTCCCAGGAGGCCAGGGCAGCTCCGGGCCCTGAGGCTTGGGAGGGGCCCACTGTCACCTGGAGTCTCGTCTCCCACAGCGTGGCCCATCCCGGGGGGATGAGGGGACCTGAGCCAGGCGGAGCCTCAGCTGCCCGGGGCAGTGACCGAGCAGGCAGCGGGCAGCAGAGGCGGGAGGCACAGGGAGAGGACGATGAGGGCCCTATCACCTCTGCCCCTGCCCCAGGCGCCTGGAGACCCAGATTCCCAGACCTAGGGCCCCAGCCCCAAGCGCGGCTGTGGGGAGGTGGTGGGAGAAGCCAACCTTTGCCCCCAGCTCTTTGCAGGCCGGCCCTCCTCCATTCGACCCCTGCCGGGATGGGAGTTTCTCTCTGACCCGTCGCCAGGTGAAGGAGACAGTTTAGGAAGAAGCCCTGTGGAATCATGAGTCTTTTAAAAGAAATATTGATTTATTTTCCAATCTTGATGATATATGCTCTTTATGAAACAATGAGGGGCATAAAATGAAGGACGCTTAAATAAGAAATCACAATTACCCAGGATTCCACTGGTAACATATGCAAATATATACACAGGTTATAGGTACAGATATATAGACAGATTTCACTCATTAACACAGCTTACTGGGTGGCCACCCCAGGCAGGTCACCATCCTGAGCCAACAGGCAAGGTCTGTGGCCTCATAGAGAGGAACCTGTTTGAGCAGGTGTGTTTGCAGGCAGGTGTGTGTGTAGGTGTGTGTGCATATGTGAGCATGTGCACGTGTGTGCAGGTGTGTGCACATGCAGCTGCACATGGGGTGTGTAGGTGTGTGCATGTGCAGGTATGCCTGTGCACAAACATGTGCATGCAGGTGTTTATGCATAGATGTTCAGTGCAGTTGTGTGTGCACACATGCAGGTGCATGAGGGTGTGTGTGTGCACTTGGGGGTGTGAGTGCAGTTGCACACACATACAAATTCAGGCCAATCTGCATGTGTACAACTGTGGTCGCACAGTAGACACAGTTCTAAGTTCCACCCTGTTGCCTTGCATTTTGATGGGGAGAGTCAGCCTAGCTCACTAAACGTTCCTAGTTTCTAAGTTTTCTATGGTTATTGGCTGCTAAGGCACCCCACAGAGCAGGGTCTTGCCCCTCCAAGGAGCACGTACAACCTGGGGTTTCCCGGTTCACCAGGTCAGGCACATATGCGTGAGGATGGGGCTCTTTTTTTCCAGATTTGCCTCTCGCACCCCTGAAGGGGTTTCTCCCTGTCCCCCCATTCCTGGCTGCCCAGTCAGGGTCTGGTCCACCTCCTTGGAGGAGCCGGGGTGTGGCCTGAGGAGGGAGGAGGAGACTCTTACAACAGCTGTTGTCACGGGGACTTCCCTGTCAGACTCTAGGCTGTGGGTGGCAGGGGAGTCGGACTCTCCCAGAGCTCAGCAAGTGCTTCCAGAAATATGCACTGGCAAGGTGAGGACTTCTCTGAGGTTCAAAAACAGAGGAAAAATCAATAATAGAGGGGCCTCGGGGAGTGCCCCCTCCCGTGCTAAGTGGGAAGCAGGTCTCACCAGCAACCCTAGGGATCTCTGGGGAGTCCCTTGCTCCCAGGCAGAGCAGGACGCTCAAGAGAAGGCAGGTCCAGCTCACTGGGAGGGAAGATCCCCTCAGGGGCTCAGATCGGAGTCAGGGAATCCGTGGGAAGCCCGGAGCTACAAAGGATTTGGGTGGGTTTTTTCTGGAATCCGGGGTTCGGAGGCTGAGGGGCCGCCTGGAGGGTGGCGCCGCATGGGCTCCCGGCCCAGGGCGCCACTGCCAGTCCCCGCGTGCCCCGTTCTTGCTGATGGTTTGACTTTGGGCCCTCCCCAGCCCGAGCCTCAGCCATGTGGACAGCAGCCTCCAGGGTTGTCATGGAGACGGTTCCACATGGTTCCTGAGGCGCACAGGGGAGGGGGGAGCCTGAAGAATACGGCAGGTTTGGCCTTCGGTCACTGGAGGGCCCTGCAGGACCACCAGACATGCCCCACTCACCATTCCATCCTGCCGGTCGCCGCGCCCTTCTTCCCCAAGAACGTCATCACCGCGTGGGGACTGGCTGCTGTTGGGGAGCAGGCCTCATGTGCCCCCTCGGCCGGTTGGTGCCCCAAGCCCCTTCCCACCACCACCATGGGCGCTGACTCAGCCGTCGGGGTGGCACCCCACCACGGGTGGGCACTGCCTCGGAGGAGATACATGTTTGGGAGCCGGTGTAGAAAGACGGGTGCTGTCAGCACCTCCTAGGACATGGTTCCTGTCCTTTCCACCTGGGACCTGGGCACGACTCGACTGGTCAGCCCCGTTTTCAGGAAGACGGGGAAGGGACTTGAGGGGAGGATGAGGAAGGAGGAGGCTTGGGCCTGGCATTCCCTGGGGCCTGGGGTAGGGGTGCATCCCAGAGGAGCCCTGGGGAGGGGTCTCCGACAGCGCAGTGTCAGCCGTGACCATCGTGATTGCCCTAAAACCCAGTGACCCTGAAGTGGGACCCTGAGAGGCTGCCCGAGGGCGCTGCCTGAGCAGGTGCCGTCTCCTCGTGCTTACCACCACCCCACCACCACCACCACCCTACCCCCGGGCTCTTCTGAGACCCCGGCCAACCTCTGGGTTGGAGCCTCTGCTTTACCAAGGAAGGCCCTTGGACTTGCAAAGGAAAAGCATCTGAAACTGGTGTCCACCTTGGCTCTGTTCCCACCTATAAACAGGCCCGAGCTCGGAGTTGTCAGAATGTTCTAGAAGAGGAATGTGCTTCATCCTCTTCATCAAGTTTCTCTTTGATTCCTTTCAATATATACTTCAAATGTATTGGTCTACTTCATTCCTTTGATTTATGCAATCATTAATTCATAGTAAAGACAGTAGTACCTTACTGAAAGATACATCCTTTCTAATGGTCATGTTGTAACAATGTCTGGGAGAGTCCATTCATCTGAGTTTACATTAAAGAATATTCAATAGTGAAATTCTTTCTCTATGGTAAAATATAAATTTCCTTTTAAGTTAATAGAGCTATTATTAGGAAAGCTTTTCTGAATTATTTGGAGCCATAAAAAAACTCTATATATACATGCACATTGTTTTTTGAATTATTCTGCAGTGTGTGTTTCATTTATTTACACAAAGACTCAAACACAGATGCTTATTTGCTTAAGTTCATGAAGTTAGAGAATCAAACTATAATTATTTGGATATTAAGCTCTTCTGTAAGTAATGGAGAACATAGTCTACTTCTTATAAAAATCAGATTTCTATTTAATTAAAAATAAAAATCATTCCTCATCACAAATAAATGATCAAAATTTTAATTGTTATAGCAAATTAACCCCACATTATCATGGGAGTTCCCTATACAGGCATTCTGTTTTATTACAAATTGTTTTGCTGACAAGGAGAAAAAGAGAGAAGCCTTAAATAAATAAAATAAAAAACAAGAGGGAGGACATTAAAACTGAACCCAAAGAAATAAAAGAGATTATATGAGGATACTTTGACCAACTGTATATTAAAAAACTAGAAAATTTAGGCAAGATAGGCAAATTCCTAGAAACACAGGAACCACCTACATTGACCCTAAAAAAATGTGTTACCAACCACAAGTGAAGAGATTGAAACAGTCACCAAAAACCTCCCAAAGATGAAAAGCCTGGGACCAAATGACTTCACAGGTGAATTCTACCAATCATTCAAAGATGAACTAATACCGATCTTGCTCAAGCTCTTCAAAAATTGAACAGGAAAGAATGCTATCAAACTCATTCTATAAAGCCAACATCACCCTAAAACAAAAATGAGATAAAAATACTAAGAAAAAAGAAAATTACAGACCAATATCTCTAATATATATAGATGTAAAAATCTTTAACAAAATACTTGCAAACAGAATCCAAAAGTACATTGAAAGAATTATACACCGCGATCAAGTGGGTTTTATCCCAGGTATGCAAGGGTGGGTCAACACAAGAAAATCAATTAGTGTAATAAACCACACTGATAAATTGAAGAAGAAAAATAACATGACCCTCTCAATTGATGCAGAAAAGGTATTTCACAAAATGCATCACCCTTTCATGATAAAAACACTCCAAAAGACAGGAAAAGAAGGAAGCTTTCTCAACATGGTAAACTGCATATAAGAAAAACCTACAGCTAGCATTGTACTCAATGGTGAAATACTGAAGGCTTTCCCATTGAAATCAGGAACAGACATTTGCAGAAATCAAAAAGCCAATAATCAAATTTTTTTTGGAATGGTAAGGGGACCTGAATAGCAAAAAATGTCTTAAAAAAGAAGAATGAAGTTGGAAGACTCTCACTTCCTGACTTTAAAGTTTATTACTTAGCTACCGTGGGAAAAACAGCATGGTACTTGCATAAGGAGAGACAGATTGATGAATGGAATCAAATTAAGAACTCTGAAATTGACCCTTACATTTACAGTCAAGCAATTTTTGACAAGGCTGTTACACCCACCCAGCTGGGCCAGAACAGTCTCTTCAACAAATGGTGCTGCGATAACTGGACAGCCATATCCAAAAGAAAGAAAGAGGAACCCTATCTCACACCTTATACAAAAATTAACTCAAAATGGATCAGGGACTTAAATATAAAAACAACAACCATACAACTCCTAGAAGAAAATGTAGAAAAACATCTTCAAGATCTTGTGGTAGGCAGTAGTTTCTTAAACCTTACACACAAAGTACAAGCAACAAAAGAAGAAAATAGGTAAATGGAACCTTCTCAATATTCAACCTTATGCACCTCAAAGGAGTTTGTCAAAAGGGTAAAAATGCAGCTAACTCAATGGGAGAAAATATTTGGCAATCACATATCTGATAAGGGTTTAATAGCCATGATATATAAGGAGATCATACAACCCAAAAATAAAAAGACAAAGTATCCAATTAAAACATGGGCAAAAGACTTGAAAAAACAACTGTCCAAAGAAGAAATACAAATGGTGAAGAAACACATGAAAAAATGTTCAACATCACTAGCAATTAGGGAATTGGAAATCAAAACTGCAAGATATCATTTCAAACCTATTAGACTGGCCACTATTAAAAAGTCAGAAAACTGTAAATGTTGGAGCGGATGTGGAGATATAGGGATGCTTATTCACCATTGGTGGGAATGTAGAATGGTACAGCCACTGTGGAGGACTGTTGGGTAGTTCCTAATGTAGCTGAGTATAGACTTGCCATGGGACCCAGCATTACCATTGCTAGGTATATACCCAGAAGAACTGAGAGCATGGGCATGAATAGACATCTGCCCACCAATGTTCATAGCATCATTATGCACAATAGCCAAAAGCTGGAAAAACCCAGTGGTCCATCAACTGATGAAAGAATAAACAAATTGTGGAGTATACACACAGTGGAATATTATGCAGCAGTAAGAAAAAATGAAGTTGTGAAACATACGAAAACATAGAAGAACCTGGAGGACATTATGTTGTGTGAAGCAAGTCAACACCAAAGGACAAATACGGTATGACTGCACTATTATGAACTAAATATATTATGTGACCTCATGGAAAGAATAATTAGAATATAGCTCACCGGAAAATAGAATGAGGCTAGAAAATGGATGGCTGAGGGTTAATCTGCAGAAGTAATTAAAAGGTTTTTTGTAAATATTTGAAAATGAATGGAAATGGTGAGAGCACATCATGTGTTTATGAATAGCAGAGCTATTATATGATAATAGATGAAAGGGAAATTCTAAGGACATGTGTATTACTAGAAGGAAAGCTAAAACTGTAACATTGGATTGTATAAGATAGTAAAACCTCATAAACCATGATTATGGGTGATATTGCATATATATGATATGGATTTATGTTTTATTAATATGTATTAATAAAATTGATTTGTTAAAAAATTACAATGAGATATTTCACTCTTTGTTGAATGGTCATTATTTTTAAAATCAGAAAACTACAAGTGCTGAAGAAATTTGGTGAAAAGGTACACTCCTTCACTGTTGGTGGAAATGTAGAATGGTGTAACCTTTGTAGAAGACAGTTTGGCTGTTCCTCAGGAAGCTATATATAGACCTGGTATATAATCCGTCAATCCAGCTACTAGGAATATATTCAGACTTGCTGAAGCAGGGATGCAAACTCATATTTGTGCACCAATTTTCATAGCAGAATTATTCACAGTTGCTAAAAGATGGGTAAAAAAACACCCCAAGTGTCCATCAACCAATGAAGGGATTAAAAAATGTGGTATATACGTATGATGCAATACTATTCAGCTTTAAGAATAAATGAATTTTGGAGTGGATGTGGCTCAAGCGGTTTAGCGCATTCTTCCCACATGGGAGATCCTTGGCTTGGTCCCTGGTGGCTTCTAAAAAGAACAAACTAAAAATAACAAACAACAAGCAAAAAAAGGACAAAACCTCAGTGGAGCCTATGTGGCTCAGTGGTTGAATGCCGGCTTTCCACAGACAAGGTCCGGGATTCAATCCCCGGCCCAATACCAAAAAAAAAAAAAAAAAAAGAGTAAATGAATTGGTTAAGTATATGACAACAAGAATTATCCTTGAGGGCATTATGATGAGTGAAATAAACCAGACACCAAAGAATAAATATTCTATGGTACCACTAATGTGAAATAAATATAATGAGTAAACTTATGGAGTTAAAAATCTAGAGTATAGGTTACTAGGAGATAGAATGAGGGTTGTGAAGGGGAGCTGAAGTTTAATATATGTAAAATATTTAATAAGGTTGCATTTAAAGGTGTAAAAATATGTAGAGTAGATGGTAGGACATTATACTGTGTATAACTATCAATACTGATTTATAAATATGATTGTGGCTGAAAGGGTAGACTAAAAGAAAGAAATAAACTAGGTCCTTATAACATAGTGAACTCAGTGGTAGATAAGGAGTGTGGTTAATAGTACATATACAAGAATGATCCTTTATGAAGTAGAAAACATGCTCGTCTGTATTACATGTTGTTAGGAATATGGTGATACACAGGAAATGGAATTAATGTAACTTATGGACTATAGTTAATGGTAATATTTTAATATACTTGCATCACTGGCAAAGAAGGTACTATGTCAGTATTAAGGGTTAACAATAGGGGAATATACAGAGTACGGGATTTTTCTTATCAGAGTGATGAAAGCATTCTAGAAATGCGAGCACAACTCTGTGATGAAACAAAGCCACTGAGTGTCCACTTTGGATGGATTATTCAAAGCATAGAGCTGCTTAACACAGAGAACCTGATGGCAGATGATCAACTGTGATTAACTGTACAAATATGAGAATGTTCTCTCATGAATTATAACAAATGTAAAAGACATGGTTTAAATTGTAGGTAGTTTGTGGAAAAATACATCAAATACACGCTATAAACTATAAGTAGTAGTTATATTTTGTTGATGCTCTTTCATCATTTGTAACAAATGTTGCACAAGCAAGGTGCTGGTGGTGTGGTCATGAATGGGAGTCCTGTATGTTATGCATAGTTGTTCTGTAATCTCACAACTTTTCTAATTAAACAATAATAAAATAAAATTATTATAAAGCCCACATAATAAAAACAGTATGGTACTGGCACAAGGACAGCCATATAGACTAATGGAATTGAATTGAGACCTTAGAAATCCAACCTCACTTTTATGGCAACTGATTTTTGACAAGGGGGCAAAGACTACTCAACTATAGAAATACACCTTCAACAAATGGTGCCAGGAAAACAACACCTCCATTTACAGAAAAAAGAAATATCCTTATCTGGCATAAGACTTTATAAGAATATCAAGTCAAAATGGATCAAAAACCTAAATATAAATATACATACAATGGACCATTAATTCATCTGTAAGAAGCAATGAACTCCTGATATACTTGACAACAGGGATGATTGTGGAAGACAGCATGTTGAATGAAATAAGGCAAATTCAAAAGGACAAATATTGTACAATCTCATTGATTTGAACAATTAGAATAAGCAAACTCATAGAGACAGAATCTAGCATATAGGTTATTAGGTGATACTTTTAAGTGTTAAGATGATATTAAGGCTTAAAATATACAAGGTACTTATTCTGAATGATGAAAATGTTTTGGTAATGGATGGTGGTGGCAGTAGCACAACATTGTGAAAGTAATTACCAGCACTGAAATATATATCTGAATTTGATTAAAAGAGGAAATGTTAGACTGTATGTATGGTAACAGAATTAAAAAAATTAAAAATCCATGGAACTACACAACACTGTGAATCCTTAATTAAACCATGGGCTATAGTTAATACTACAATTATAAAAATGTGTTACCATCAATTGTAAAAAATATTCTTTTCCAAAGCAAGGCATTAATATTAGGGTGGCACATGGAAATCTTGTATTTTATGCATGATTGTTCTTTAAACACACTTCTCTAATAAAGAAAAAAATGAAAAAATAATAGTAAAAAAATCCTAAAATATTATTTACTAATGTAAAAATTGAGTTTCACATGAATTAGTATTTTAGAGAACTAGTGACCTCCACATGAGAATGAAAGTTTCCCAAAACTTAAAGATTTTTCTGATAGGATTGTTGGTGATATTAATAAATTTGAATTATTTTGGAATTATATAATGAATTAAATTTTGGAATTATTATATGAATGAATTATATAATGAATTATATCATGTTTGGATGTTGTGCAATGCTTTGTGAAAGTTTCAGAAATGAAACTTTCTGGAAAAGTTTCATTTTCCAGATGAAACTTTATGTATAAAATCATGCATGTGTAAAAGACCCACTCAAATGCCTATATATATCAATGAATTTAAATGCAACAGAATATGAAAAGTTCATTTTATGGTTTCAGATTACAAATTGAAAGGCTTTAAGAAACCACCATTTGTTGAAATTTGGTTTACAATCCCAAAAGAATAATATTGGTTATTTGAAAGTGCTATTCATATATTCCTTTCCTTTAGTAACCATTTTTTTTGGTAAAGATTCTTATATTAGTCAGCCAAAGGGGTGCTGATGCAAATTACCAGAAATCTGTTGACTTTTATAAAAGGTATTTATTTGAGTAGAAGCTTACAGTCACAAGACCATAAAGCATAATTTACTTCGCTCAACAAAGTCTTTTGCCACATGTTGGAGCAAGATGGCTGCTGGCCTCTGTCAGGGTTCAGCCTCCCTATTCCTCTTAAGGCTTCCTGGTCCCAGTTCCTTCAGGCTTTGTCTCTCTCCCCAGGGCTCAATTCTTTCTGGGCTCAGCTGCTCTGATCTCTCCACAAGGCCAGCTGTAGACTGTCAGGTGAACAGCTTGTCTCTTTTCCCAGGGCCTCTGCTCTGTCTAACAAATCCTTCTCTCCTTCCTCACATATCTGCTTCTCTGTGTATTTACTTGCCAGGGCTCCAGCTTTAAAACTCCTTTCTCCCTTCTCTCTGGTGTTGTTTCTCTGTGAGTCACCCACTAAGGGGCAGGGACTCAGTATCTTACTGACATGGCTCAATCAAAGCCTTAATTATTTAATAAAGTACAAGTGAAAACTCTGAATCCAATATAATCTAATATTCCCAGAGGAACAGACCAGTTTACAAACCTAAACTAATATCTATTTTTGGAATTCATAAAAAATATCAAACTGCTATAATTCCTTTTGCGTGAAGCCATATTTTCTTCATATTCTTCAACTAAAAAATCATGTTGCCAAAGTTTGAAAGGAAAAATATGATTTGAGAATTCAGATGTGTTCTCTTAATCCAGAAATTAAAGAGAATTTCAAAATATAAAAGAGGATTTGTTTCAAAATATTTGACTGCTTATCTCCACTTACCATACTTCCCAGCCTAATTTTATAACTATGTTGCTATCTTGTAGTGATAAGTAGAGACTCCTACTTTTGAGATTTCATTTCCAAGATTTCCTTGGGGTTTCTTAGCCTTTCCCTAATTATGCTTCTTTCCAGATGGGCAGTCATTAATGAAAATTTCAGAATAACTCTCAATTTTCTCCTTTATTAAAAATGTCCTTTGAGGGATAAAAATTGATAGTCTAAATGCAGCCTAATTTTATTGCTCACACCCTATATGCAAGGGTCTATTCAATCCAGTTTCAGGGAATAAGTCTCACTCTGTGTTATACTTCTTTTTTCTTAAAATTTTTACCTTTTAAAATTTATTCTTGAATGTTGCCTTTACTTATTCATTCATTTTTAGTTTAGTAGCTGTTGGTGATTTATCGGTTTTTAATTTTTTAGTTAAATTTAAACTGCATGTGAATTTCCTCAATGCCATAATTTCAGTCCAAAATCTTCAAAAAATGTATTTTTAGGGGTAACACATTTTTTGGTTTTCCTGTAAGTAAATAAGTTGCATTTACAATCTGATACAAAATTAAGAATGCATTGAATCTCTTGAAAATTGGAAACCATTATTTAATGTTTCTTTTAAGTCTAACAAAAAATATTTTTTTCAAATAAGCACCACTAAAAATGTAATCAATCTCAAGTCTATAAGGAAGGATCCTTACCAAGCAGCTGTTACAGGAAAGCTGGCCTCTTGAGGTTGACCCTGACAGTTAACCAGAGCTCATGAGAGGTAAGACCCATATGTGCCCATTAGAAAAAACATATTTATAAAGAATCCACATGTAGACTGGTTATTAAAAGTGTATCTAACTGAGACAAGACTCCATGAATTTTATTGGTGAAGAAAGTGGCAGGATCACAAATTTTGTCAATCATTTAAATGTTTCAAAAGATATATTCATGGTAGGGAAGATCACTTATCTAACCTTTCAGTTATACTTGTATATTACATTTGATTTATTTCTTTGATATTACCAATGAATAATTCCCTGAAACAGAGCTGATAGGCCTCAAGAACACTTGCATACTTATGTTCTCACATAACATATTTTAGCTCATAAAGTAGGCTGGATTTTTTCTGATTTAAATATTATTCATGTTTTAAAATGGTACCTGAAAATCTGTCTGTGAATACACAGTTTGACTGAGAAGACTGGAAATTTATTGATGCCAAAATTCCCTGAAATTGAAGTATTGGAAGAAAAAAGAGTGAGATATTTCTAGAGCTACCTTCTAACTGAGAGCTAAGAAATTTAGAGGCAAATGAAAGTTATGATAGAATTTCTTGGAAATCTATCAATGTAAATAAAAATAGTCTTTTAAACATCCAATAAATTTAAGATTTCCAATACAATTTTTACAGTGATCAATTTCTGATATTTGTTTGCTTGGTTTTTACAATGTAGCATTGCCCAATGCTGATCATTTTAATGTGATTCTATTTATCACTTTTTAACAATAGATAAGGAATTAGCAACCATACTCTGTATATTATTGTCCACAATTTAAAATTGTGAAGTAAATACTTTCTAAATATCCAAGAGGGAGAAGTGGCAAGATGCCATCAGTTTAAGTGGGCACTCACCATCTCTCTCACAATAAAAGGCTAAGTGGGGGAAAGATCCTGCACAAGTGAGCTGTTTTGGGAACCCACAGAGCAGGATCCTTCAGGGCATTGATCTGAAGGGAGCTGGACAAAGACATAAATTGCTCAAGGTAAAACAGTGTGTTTCTCCCCATGGCTGGAAACTTCAGATGGCTAAGTCCCACCTCAAGGCAAAAAGCCGCTGGGAGGCCTAACTCCCACTGGTCACCCAGTGGGGGGAGGAGCATTCTCTGAGAGTGGAAGGGTTCTGGCAAAGGGTGGAGAGGAGTTTCTTTTCTGTGGGTTTGGTTGCCTGGACCCCCTTTGAGCTTTAAGGTAACACCAGGAAGAGGGGAGAGGTGAATCTGCTGAGAAAGCCTGATTTACCTAACTACCTTGGGATAAAGAAACTTGGCCTAAGAGGGTTGGAGTCAGCCAATTGACTAGTCCTGTACTGAAAACTATCAAAACTTCAACTCCCTTAATGGAGGTGAGCAGTAGGAAGTACTTAATAAGCTTCCAAGAGCCTATTTAGAGTCCCCTTGGAGGAAGGGGTGGTCTGGAAGAGGGTTGAGAGCCATTTCTCTCACAAGAATTTGGATACCAGGGTCCCATTTAAATTTCAGAAGGGAGCTCAACCAGACCCAGAGAAGTGAGGGGGTATCTGCTCACACAGGCTATTGCTTCCTGCTGCCTTGGGAGAGAAAACAAGAAGAATAGAAAGGGGGCAGATACAGACAGACTCCTCATCAGCAGGAATCTACCCAACTGCAAAGAATCAAACCTGTCCAGGTAAAGTGACTGGGTAGCTTTCTGAAGAGCTGACAGACCCAAAGAGAAAGTTTAGCTCAGTGGATGAGTTTCTGCCTTGAATGTATGAGCTCCCTAGTTCAATTCCTGACTCTTCTTAGAGCAGTGATCCACCAGGATATCAAACATCCATCTGATACTTTAGGAAAGGGAGAACATACACATTACTTTTGTATTAGCTTCTCTTGGGTCTCTTATTTTTCTTTAAAAAAGGTTAATTTTTAAAAATTTAACTTAGTTTACTCACTAAAACCCACTTCAAAACATGTAGAGGGCAGGCTGCAGGGTAAATGATTGATGGACACTGCCAGTCTGAGAAGCTCCTAAGTGCCTAAGAGGGAAGACTGTTTTTCCCTAGTGTGAGTTTGACTCCTTGCTTGTTTGGTTTTTTGTTTGTTTGTTTTGTTTTTCTTTCCTCTTTCTCCTCTCCTCCTCTTTTCTTTTCTTTTTTTTTTTTTAAATTAGGTGCTGCTGGCTTGTTTCTTGTTTGCTGTGTTTCCTCTTCCTTGATTGCCCCTTTTCTGTGCATACCAATTTTGGCTACCAACACTATCTCTTTTCCTTCCTTCATCTTTCTATCTTCTGCTTTCAGTTGTTTTTTTAAATTCCAGCTCTCTTTGTTTAGTCCTCAATTTTTCTGGTTTTTATTTCTATCTCATCTATCCAGTTTTCTTTCTTTTATTAACTTTTTTTGGTCTTTTCTTTTCTCTTTCTCTCTCTCCTCATCATTCCAAGTCTTTTATTTTCATTCTATATAATTTTCTATATTTGATTTCCCATTTCATTGTTGGCATTCCACTTTTTCATTCCCGTTACTCTACACTGCTTACATTAGTTAAATATTCATTTTCCAAGATTGATTTATATGGTTCCTCTTTTAACTTTTACTATTATTATTATTACTCTTTTTCTTTTCTTACCTCTTCCACTTTCTCTGACCCTAATCTTTTTCCTTCAAGGGAACATAGGCAGCAGTAAGCAAATAGAATAAGGGGAACAAAGAGAAAAAGAGAAAACTTAACACACACACACAAAAACAGCAACTAAATAAAACCCTAAAGTAGACAGAGAAGCTAATCAACTGAATAAACCCATCAAGATAAAAAGATGACCAGAGAGCAACAAAAATTACAATACATACTAAGAAACAGGAAGACATGGCCCAGTCCAATGAACAAAATAAAAATGAGGAAGAGATGCATAACATCAAACAACTAATCAAGGTGTCCAAACAAATATCATGGACTAACTTAATGAAGTGAAGGAAGAGATTAAGGATATTAAGAAGACATTGGAAGAATATGCTGAAGAAATTGTAAACATACATAAAAAGATAATGGATATGATGGTGATGAATGGTGTAATCCATTAAATAAAAAATACACTGGAAGCACATAACAGCAGATTTGAACAGGCAGAAGAAAGAATTAACAATATGAAAGACAGTACATCTGAAATCAACAGATAGTAGAACAGATAGATAAAAAGATAGAAAAAATCCAGCAGGGACTTAGGGATTTGAGTGACAACACAAAATGTACAAACATATACCTTACAGGCATCCCAGAGGGAGAAGATAAGGTAATGGGGACAGAAGGGGTGTTGGGGGAAACAATGGCTAAAAACTTCCCAATCCTATTGAGGGGGATGGATGTACATGTCCAGGAGGTGCAGTGCACCCCAAACAGTATAAATTCCAAAAGACTTACTGTATGACATATACTTGTTAAACTTTCCAATGCTCAAGTGAAAGAGAAAATACTGAAAGAAACAAGACAAAAGAGAGCCATCACATATAAGGCAAGCTCAATAAGATTAAGATTAAGTGCTAATTTCTCATCTAAAATGATGGAGGCCAGAAGGCAATGGTAAGACATAGTTCAGGTACTAGAAAAAAATTTCCGGCCAAGAATTCACTTTCCTGCAAAGCTGGCATTAAAAAATGATGGAGAGTTCAAAATAGTCACAGATAAACAGAAATTAAGAGAGTATGCCAATAAGAAACCTGCCCTTCATTAAATACCAAAAGGAGTTCTGCAGGTTGAAAGGATAAAACAGGAGAATGAGAGTTGGAGGAAAGTGTAAGAACAACTAAAAAGACAAAAAGAGAAATAAAAACAACATATGACAAACATAAACTCAAAGAATATATGGCTAATGTAAGTAATTCCTTGAGAGTAATAACACTGAATGTTTATGGCTTAAACTCACTAGTCAAGAGACACAGATTGACAAAATGGATAAGGAAGTATGACACATCTATATGCTGTCTACAAGAAACCCACCTTAGACCCAGGGGCACAAGAAGGATGAAAGTGAACGCCTGGAAAACAATCTTACAAGCATACAATAACCAAAAAAGGGTGGGGGAAGCTATACTAATATCGAAGCAAATAGACTTCAAATGCAAAACTATCATAAGAGACAAAGATGGGCACTATATATTAGTGAAAGGAATAATCTTTCAAGAAGAAAGAACAATCATAAACATTTATTCATCTAACTGGGGTGCCTCAAAATACATGAGGCAAACACTAGAACAATGAAATGGAGAAATAGATGCCTCTACAATTATAGTGGGGGATTTTAATACACCATTATCACCATTAGACAGAACATCCTGACAGAGAATCAATAAAGAAACAAAGACTTTGAATAATGCATTAGAAGATCTGGACCTAATAGACATATACAGAACAATACACCCAAATACAGTGGGATATACATTCTTCTCCAGTGAACATGGATGATTCTCCAAGATGGACCACATGCTAGTTCATAGAAATATGCTTGATGGATTCAGAAAGATTGAAATTATACAAAATTTCTGTCATCAGAATGGAATGGAGCTGGAAATCAGTAAGGGCCAGAGAACCAGATAAGGCATGAAGATAATAGATGTTAAACAACACACACTTAGATAACAGTGGGTCAAGGTGGACATCTCAAAAGAAATCAGTAGCTACCTTGAAATGAATGAAAATGACAAAAGAATATATCAAAACCTATGGGATACAGCAAAATCTGTACTGAGAGGGAAATTTAAAGCCATAAATGCATATATCAAAAAAGAAGAAAGAGTTAAAATCAAAGACATAACTTCACACCTGGAGGAATTAGAAAAAGAACAACAAGATAACCCTAAGGAAGTAGAAAGAAGGAAATAACAAAGATTAGAGCAGAATTAAATGAAATAGAAAATAAGAAAGCACTAGAAAAAATAAAACCAAAAGCCGGTTCTTCATGAAGTTGAATAAAATTGACAAACCCTTAGCTAGACTAACCAAGAAAAAAAGAGAGAAGATGCAAATATACAAAATAAGAAATAAGGAAGGGGATTATCACCACTAAATATCCAAGAGTTTATAAAAACATAAAGGGTAAATGCTGAACTCTCTCTTGTGGCCAAATATATTCATTTAACTCACGTGATACATTTTGAAGAAGATGTGTGGTAAATTTACCATAGTGAAACTTGAGAATTCCTATAGACTTGGAGAAAGATGAAATGTGAAGAGATGGAAGTTAGGAAGGACACTTTAATCATCAAGTGTTAATGCATAATTCTGATAAAGCAAATATTGAAAAACAAGCAACAGTTTTAAGCATGGGTCAATTCAGTAATATGCACCATTGGTGAATTTTATCACCTGAACCACTGACTTTAGTTTTGGTAGTTATAAAATTATCTGTCTAATATAATGAAAAAATGAGGATATTACAAGAAAACACATATAACAGGAAGTCTATTATAGAAATCCATTTGGACAAAATATTTTGCAATACAATACAATAGAAATTCTTCTTGGGTATAAACAAAAAGCAAATCAACATTATTATTTTTTATTAAAATCATTGTTAAATTGCAAAATATCTTTGTAAAGACAAAGAAATTATATATAAATAAAATATTAATAAAATGCAAATTCTATATTTTTATACTTATAGTCTGTAATTCTAGATTTCCCACAAATGAAAATTAAATAGTACTAATAATCCACTTTAACATAACTAGACTTTTCATTAAAGTAATATGAAATGAGATATCTTTAGTCTCTGAAATGCTTCAGGAAAGCACAATTAAGGAAGTTAAAGTTAGCACAATTATTTATGAATAGGGAGATTATTGCAACCTAGAAAAGCATGTATGTGGGAGAACTGGGCAGTATGTTAACCCTTCATTAAATATTGGAATCCATGTCTGATGGTGAAAGGATACTTTGTGGAGAAGTAATGACAAGTGGAATGCTTTTCTTTGATACTGTGTGCAGGAGAGAAGGTTGACTAGAGTGATAGCAAGGAAACTGGATTCACACTGCCATGAAGAAAATTGAATGATTAGATTCTTAATCAAATATAATTGTTATGGAAATTGCTAAAGGGAGGACAGAAAGGACACATCTGTATTTCTTATTAAGCAAGTAAAATTAAAGAAAGGTGAGGAATTATATGTGGTCTCATTCAGAATAAAAAAATTCTCCGAACAGCCTCAGAACTATTCATTAACTTTATTACAGAAAAATATCTAGGTCATTCTGTCATAAATAGGGAATATCAGAAGTCATCTAATTTCCCTGGTACATGAGGAAAATCATTATCCACTGTGCAGTGTTCCAAACATTGGCAGATATAGAAGCTTTCTTAGAGAGCATATCCTATTTATCATTTGATTATAGAAAATGAGGAAATAATAACTGAATTATTATTATTATTAGAATATTATTATTGGATAATCTGTTCAGGCAGAGTATTAAAAAGTATTTAAATAAATATTGGAAATGTGGCTGAATGATTGAAAGGTTGCTGGACCTTGATCTCATATTAAATACATTTCTTTGCCTAGATTATTTTATTCTGTGAATGCTGAAGTATACAGGCCCAAGATGAAAATGAAAATATCTGCATTGATTGATTTTTAAAGACTGCCATTTGTTGGTTTCCTGTATCTTGATTTCCAGGTTAGAAGGCTTTCCTTGATTTCAAAGTTTTCATATTATTTGGCAACTTTGTGGACATTCTTTGTTTTGTTTTTGTGTTATCTTTAAATTTTATACTTTCACTCCCAGGGAGACTGTAGCATGTAAGTAAATATGAACAACCTCACCATCATCACACAATTCATCCTCATGGATAGTTCATGCTCCTGGGATATACAAGTTGTACAAGGGCTGCTGTTCTTAGTTATTTATCTGGACACCTTGACTGGTCATCTCTTATTACTGTCATAGTGACCAACTCACTTCTACACTCTCCAATGTATTTTTTTATAGGTGATTTACCTCTAACAGATCTTTGATACATTTCAGTTACTGTTCTAAAATTGGTTGTGAATTCTCTGTCAGGAAATAAATCAATATTTCTCACAGCATATGCTCCTCAAATATTCCTTTATATCCTCTTTGGAACCACGGACTTTACCTTCCTTGTGGTGATATCCTATGATTGCTATTTTGCCATTTGCCACCTTCTGCATTATGGACTCACCATCAACCCATATATGTGCACACAGGCAGCTGGTGGCTCATGGGCAAGTGCATTGGTCAATTCTACCATCCACACAGGCACTGTATTCAAGCTTCCTTCAGAGGATCAAATGTGATCTATCAATATTTCTGTGAATATTCACAAATTTTGTGGATCTCATTTTCAGATGTTTGGTTTCCTGAGTTTGTGGTCCTAGCTATGAATGTATGCATGGGCTTAATATGTTCTGTGTTATTATACATTAATATATTTTCAATGGTGCTTAGCATGGAAGCCCACAATAAAGCTTTATTCACTTGCACTCCACACTTGGCAGTTCTACTTATATATTCAATTTCTGGATTTATTGCTGTCTTAGGTCCCATTGCAGATAAAGCATCTGTTAGCAATCTACCCACAGGCATGTTCTACACCATGGTGCCCCCATTCATAAACCCCCTCATTTATAGTCTCTGGAACAGAGAGATTAACATTGCTCTAGGCAGAATGTTCAACAGATGTTCAGAGTTTCCAACCAGGGCTATCTGTGATTAAAAAATACATAAACACAAATTTGAAAAGAATGTCATTTATATTTGATGTACATTTTTAGGTTTAAATCTTTCTTTGTAAAATATCTAGTTACCTTGTCTAGTTATATTTGCTGTTTACATGTGGCAGTCAGCTATATATCTCTGTGTCACAGTTTTTCATACTCTGTATTTGTGTAACTCATGTACTCTTCTTGAAAGGGCTTTCTATATTGTCAAAATGTTTTGGAAAATTATTATGATGGTTTAGAGGTAAAAACAACATATGGCATTATATAAGACCGTCCTTATATGTTGGGAATGTAAAATGGTATAGCCTCTGTGGAGGATTGTTTGACAGTTCCTAAAGAAATTGAATATAGATTTGCCACATGACCAGGTAATACCACTACTGAGTATGTATCCAGAAGAACTGAGAGTAGTGACACCAACAGACATCTGCACACCAATGTTCATAACGATAATATTCACTATTCCAAAAAGATGGAAACAATGCAGGTGTCAATCAATTGGTGAAAGGATTAACAAACTGTGGTGTATACACATGATGGAATATCATGCAGCTCTAAGAAGAATTGATGTTAAGTGCATTAAAACATGGATAAACTTGGAGGACATTGTGCTGAGTGGAGCAAGCCAGTCACGAAAGGACAAATACTATGTTTGTGCTACCATGAGCTAAATATATTGTATAAGCTCATGCAGTTGACTTGAATATGGTTCAGAAGAAAATAAAATGTGAGCAGATAAGGAAAAGCTGATGATTAATCTGTGCATCTGGTCAAAAGTTTGTTTGTGAATATTTGGAAATGAATAGCAATAGTGAAAGCATATCATAGTGTTTGTAACTAGCAGAGCTATTATAGGTATGATAGTCCTTGAAAAGGAACATTTAAGGTCATATGTATTTCTTGAAGGAAAGTTAAAAAATGTAACATGGGACCTCACATAAAATATGAATATGGGTGCTATTGCATATCTAAGAGTTTTTACAAAATATAAATACAAATAAACTAGATGGCCAGAAACAGAATAGCAGCTATGTGCAGCAGAGGATGCATAGAGAGATTGAGAGTTATGAGTTTTTTGCTTTTTGGTTTGTTTCTTGTTTATTGTTATTATTATTGAAATAGTGAAAATTCTCTAATAATGATTGAAGTAATCAATGTGCAACTATGTGATTAGACCAATTACCATGGATTGTACACTTGGATGCTTTCCATGCTTTGTTAGTATGTATCAATAAAATTGATTGGCAATGAGTGATAAAAACTATCTTTCCCAATGTCTGTTTGAGACTCTTAGAATCTTGCCAAACTCCTTTTTTCTCTGTCAATTCATTCTCTTCCTTCTTTTCTTCTCTTTCATGACAAAGATCACTATAGTTCATGCTCCCAGACCAGTCTTTCATCCCCTCCCACCACTTGGTACTTTAAAAATTTTTTCTTTTTAATTTTATTATTAGAGTGGTGCATTTGTAGAACAATCATGCAGAAATTAGAGGATTTCCACATATCACCCTATTATTAACACTTTGAATTGGTATGGAATTTTTGTTATAGTTGTGGAAAGCACAGTTTTAGAACTGTGCTATTAATTATAATCAATAGTATGCCTTAGGGTTCACTGTGTAATGCAGTTCATGAATTTTTTATATTTTTTATTCTTATTGTTGCCATATATACAATCTAACATTTCTCTTTTTATAAGAAGTTTTATTGAGATATATTCACACACCATAAAATCCATCCAAGTGTACAATCAATGGTTTTCAGCATAATTACAGAGGTGTACATTCATAACCACAATTAATTTTAGAAAATATTTATTACACCAAAATGAAAATAAACTATATGACTTACCTGTAACCTCGCAATCCTTCTGTCCTTCCCCAGACCTACATAACCACTAATATAATTCTGTCTCTATAGATTTATTTATATTTATATTTTTTGCAAATGAATCATACCATATATAGCTTTGTGTATAGTTTCTTTCACTTAATGTAATGATTTTTAATTATTGTAATTATTTTTTAAATTAGAGAAGTTGTAGGTTTACATAAAATTATGTTAAAAAGTAAATTTACATTATTTGTTATGTAATATTTGTGCCTTTGTTATAATTGATGAAAGAATATTAAAATATTACTAACTATAGTCCATAGTTTCATTAGGTGTATTTTTCCCCATATGGCACCCTATTAATTAACACCTTGTAATAGTGAAGCATGTTCTTTATAGCTCATGAGAAACCATTTTTATATTTGGACTATTCACCACAGTAATCATCCAGCACAGGTTTCACTGTGTTATACAATATCATGTTTTATCTTCTAACTTTCCTTCTAAAAACATACATGACTGAAAACTTTTGCTTTCTACTACAGCACACATAATTCAGTGCTATTATATATTACACTCACAAAAATGTGCTGCCATCACTTCTACCTATTTCCAAATATTTACAATCAACCTAAATAGAAATTCTGCACAAAGTAAGCATCAGCTCCACATTCTCTACCCTCTTTCAATCTGCTGGTAACCTGTATTCTAGATTGAAAGTTTAAGCATTTGCTTATTATAATTAGTTCATATTATTGAGATCATACAATTTTTGTCTCATGTATCTGACTTATTTGATTCCACATAATGTCTTCAAGGTTCATCTATGTTGCCATTTGCATAAGGACTTCATTCCTTCTTACAGCTAAATAATATTCCACCATATGTATATAGCACAAAGTTGTTTATCCATTCATCATTTGATGAACACTTGGGCTGTACCCATCTTTTGGCAATTGTGAATAATGTTGCTATGAACATCAGTGTGCAAATGTATTTTTGCATCTGTACTTTAAGTTCTTCAGGGTATATAACTAGTAGTGGGATTGCTAAATCATATTGCAATTCTATACTTAGCTTCTTGAGGAACCACTAAACTTTTACAGCTGTTGCATTATCTTTTATTCACACTATCAGTGAATGTCTGTTCCTCTTTCTCCACATCCTCTCTAACATCAAGGTTTCTTTTTTTTTTTTTTAAATAGTGGTCATATTATAGGGTGTGACATGATACCACACTGTTGATTTGATTTGCAATTCCCTAATAAGTAGTGATGATGAGCATTTTTTCATGTCTTTATAGTTATTTTTATTTCTTCTTTGGAAAGGATGTCTATTCAAGTCATTTGTCCATTTTGTAATTGGGTTGTTTGTCTTTTTATTGTTGAGTGGTGGGATTTCCTTATATATTTTGGATATTACACACTTATCAGATATGTAGTTTCCAATATTTTCTCCAATTGAGTTGGCTGTCTTTTCATTTCCTTGACAAAGTCTTCTGAAGTAGAAAAGTTTTTAATTTTAAGGAAGTCCCATTTCTCTATTTTTCCTTCTTTTGCTTATGCTTTTGTTTTAAAGCCTAAGAAAACATTACTTAACACAAAAAATTGAAGGTGCCTCCCTACATTTTCTTCTGGTATTTTTATAGGTCCTGGCTGTTGTTGTTACATCTTGAGTCCATTTTGAGTTAATTTTTGTATAAGGTGTGAGGTAGGTGTCCCTTTTCATCCTTTTGAATATGGATATCCAGTTCTCCCAGCACCATTTGTTGAAGACATTCTTCCATCTCTATTGAATGGACTTGAAGTCCTTGACAAATATTGATTTGCCATAGATGTGAGGGTCTACTTCTGAAAACTCAATTCTATTCCATTGGTCGATATATCTATCTTTATGCCAGTACCATGGTCTTTTGATAACTGTAGCTTTATAATATTCTTTAAAGTCAGGAAGTGTGAGTCCTCCAACTTCATTCTTCTTTTTCAAGATGGTTTTGGTTATTCAGAGCCCATTACCCTACCAAATAAATTTGATAATTGGATTTTCCATTTGTGAATAGTAGGCTTTTCAAATTTTCATTGGGATAGTTTTGAATCTGTAAATAAATTTGGGTAGAATTGCCATTTTAATATTTATTCTCCCAATCCATGAACACTGAATGAATGTCAATTTATTTATTTAAGCATTTTTTTCCCCTTTAAGCAATATTTTGTAGCTTTCTGTGTACAGGTCCTTTCCATCCTTGGTTAAATTTGTTCCTAGATATTTGATTCGTTTGGTTTCTAATGTAAATGGATTTTTTTTTTCTTGATTTCCTTCTCAGATTGCTCATTACTTATGTATAGAAAAACTACTGACTTTCGTTTGTTGACCTTGTATCTTGCCTCTTTGCTTAAATTATTTATTTTCTTTATTGGCTTTTTTGTAGACTCTTTTTTGCATTTTCTGTATATATGATGATGTCATTCCTTTCCAATTTGTATGCTTTTATTTCTTTTTCTTACCTGACATCTGTGACTACAACTTCTAGCACAAATGTTGAATAACAATGCTTTACTTTTGGTGCTGTTGATTCTCTATATTCTTTTTTTAGTCTCAATTTCATTTATTTCTGCCCTAATCTTTCCTTTACTTCATTTACTTGTTTTGTGTTTAGTTTCTTCTTCTTTTTCTAGTTCTTCTAGGTGTGCCTATAGGTTTTTTATTTTACCTCTTTCTTCTTTTTTAATGTATGCATTTAAGGGTATAAATTTCCCTCTCATCACTGCTTTTGTTGCATCTGATAAGTTTCCTTATTTTGCATTCTCATATTCATTAATATGGAGATATTCACTAATTTTTTGGCATTTCCTTTTTCGATCCACTGTTAACTGTTTGAGTGTGTTAACCTCCAAATAGTGGTCAGTTTTCCATTTCTCCTGTTATTGATTTTCAACTTCATTCTATTATGATGTGTTAAATATACATCTTAAATATACCATACCACTGCCTTCTTGCCTGCATGGATTCTGATGAGAAATCTACACTTAACCCTATTGTAGTTCTCAGAGAAAGTGTTTTGTATAATTTTAATCCTTTTAAAATTATTGAGTCTTTTTTTTGACCCATCTTGTGGTCTTTCCTGAACAATGATCAATGAGCACTTGAGAAGAATATATAACCTGCTGTTTTGGCATGCAATGTTCTGTATATGTCTGTTAGGTCCAGTTCATTCATCAGATTTATAATGTTCTCTGTTTCCTTATTGATCCTATTTCCAAATGATCTATTTATGAGAGTGTTGTATTAAATTACCCAACTATTATTTCAAAGATTCTATATCTCCCTTTGTTTTTGCCAGTTTTTGCCTCATGTATTTAAGGGTACCCTGTTTAGGTGCATATTTATTTATGATTGTTATTATTCCTTGGTGCATTGCCATTTTTATTAATATCTGATCTTGTTCTTTGTCTTTTATAAGAGTTTTTCATGTAATACCTATTTTATCTGTTATTATTAAAACTATCCCAGATCTTTTCCGCTTCCTGTTTGACTGGAATATCTTTTTCCAGTTTTCCTCTTTCCACTTATTTGTATTCTTGGATCTAAGGTGAGTCTCTTGTAGATAGAATATAGATGGATCATACTTTTTAATCCATTCTGCTAATCTGTGTCATTGATTATGGAGTTTAATCCGTTAATATTCAATGTTAGTACTGTAAAGACAGAACTTACTTCAACCATTTTATCCTTTGTTTTTTGAATAGTGTTCTCTTTATTTTTAAAACATATCATACATACAAAATGTGCATAAATAACCTATTTTAATCAACATTATTGTGATATAATTTTAGGTATATACTTTGAGTTTGGACAAATGTAAACATACTTGTAATCACTATCACTATCAAGATAAAAGATCATCTCCATCACCCCCAAATTCCTGATGACCCTTTACAGTCCCTTCCTAATCCCTGGCCTTAGCCACACAATGATCTGCTTTCTTCAATATAGATTAGTTATACCTTTCTCAAATTTCAAATAAATGGAATAATACAGTATATACTCTGTAACCATTGGGGAATTTGATGTAATTATGAATTCCAAAAATATAATTGGATCATGCCTGTAATCTGATCTGTTAATCTGGGCATGATTGAATTATGATTAGGGCGTTGACTGGGCCATGTCAGTCAGTAGGGCGTTGAGCCCCACCCCCTGGTGGGTGGGGAATTGAATATAAAAGGCAAGGCAAAGAACAGAGGTGAAGCAGTC
>JAQZBX010002367.1:58408-72855 GCA_029593785.1 Cabassous unicinctus | reverse complement strand
TCTTTTTTTTTTTTTCCCATGGATTGTACTTTTGGTGTTATATCTAAAAACTCATTCCTTAACCCACTATTTTTATTTTCCCTAGAAGTCTGTTTTGTATTTTACATTTAAGTCTATGATAAATTTTAAGGTATTTTTTTGTGTAACGTGTAGATATATTATTCAGCCAAAGGGGTGCCAATGCAAAATACCAGAAATCTTTTGACTTTTATAAAGGGTATTTATTTGGGGTAGAAGCCCACAGTTACCAGGCCATAAAGTGTAAGTTACTTCCCTCACCAAAGTCTATTGCCACATGCTGGAGCAAGATGGCTGCTGACATCTGCCAAGAGTTCAGACTTCTTGCGTTTCTCTCTTTCCAGGGCTCTGTTTCTCTCTGGACTCAGCTGCTCTGTTCTCTCCACAAGGCCAGCTGTAGACTATTGGGCAAATGGCTCTGTCTCTCTCTCCGGGGCTTCTGCAGTGTCTAAGGAGCTGTCTCTATTCCTCTGTGTTTTTCTCCTGTGTGTTCATTTCCCAGGCTCCAGCTCAAAACTCCAAACTTCCTTCTCTGCAGTGCGGTTTCTCTGTGAGTCCTCGCCCCCTTGGTGTCCTACTGACATGGTCCAATCAAAGCCTTAATCATTCTTTAATCAAGTGAACCTCTGAATCCAATATAATCTAATATGCCCAAAGGAAAAGATCAGTTCACAAACATAATCCAGTATCTATTTTTGGAATTCATAAATAATGCCAAACTGCTTCAGTAGTCTTAACTAGGATCATTATTTTTGCACATGAACTTCTTTTTTCTGCACCACTTATTGAACCAAATATCATTTTCTTTTGTTGCTTTGTCTTTGCTTTTTTGACAAAAATCACTTGATTATATTTATCATGTTCTATTTCTGGACTCTCTGTACTATTCCATTGATCTATAGTCTATTCTTTTGTCAATATCACACAGTCTTGATTACTTTTACTTAATAAAATATCTTGAAATCAGGTAATGTGGGTACTCCAACTTTGTTCTTCTTCAGTGTTATGTTGGCTAATCCAGGTCTCATTCCTTTTTGTACTCATTTTTAGAATGAAGTTGTCAATATCTAAAAAAACAGCTTTCTAGGATTTTCTTTGGAATTGTATTGAATCTATAGATAAAATGGGAAGAATTGACATCTTAACTTTATTGAGTCTTCCCACCCATGAACATGGATTATCTCTCCATATATTTGCATATATATTTATATTTAATGTTATTCTATCTTGTAGTATTCCTTATACATATCTACACATATTTTTGATGCTATATTAAATAATACCATTTTTAACAATATTGGAATTTTAAATTCTAATTGTTCATAGTATACATGAAAGCAATTGACTTTTCATATTGACCTTTTATTGTTCAACCTTTATGTTTTCTTATTAGTTCCAGGAGTATTGTTTCTAATCTTTGTACATTCCTTGAAATTTTCTAAACAGACAACCAAGTCATCTAAGAATAAAGGCAGTTTTTATTTGTTCCTTTCCATGAATGTGTCTTTGTTCCTTTTTCTTGTCTTATGGCACTAGCTAGGACTTCCAGCACAATATTGAATTGCGGAGAGGACAAATTTATATTGTTCTTGATCTTAGGGGGAAAGTGTCAAGTTTTATAATTATTAAGTATGCTATCAAATGTAAGTTTTTTATAGATGCTCTTTATGAATATGAGGATTTCCCATTCTATTTCTAGTTTTCTGACAGGTTTTATCATGAATGGGTGAGGGATTTTTGTCAAATGCTTTTTCCAAATAAATTGATATAATATATACACTTTTTTCTTTTTCAGCTTGCTGATATAATGTGTAACTTAGATTGATTTTTGAATGTTTAAACAGCCTTGCATACCTAGAATAAATCTTAATTGGTCAATATATATCATTCCTCTTAGACATTGTTGGAAACAATTTGCTAATTTTTAAAGGATTTTGCATGTATATTCATGAAAGAAATTGGTCTAGTCTTCTTTTCTTTTCTTTTTTCCAAATGTCCTTATCCAGTTTTGGCATTAGAGTAATGAGGTAAGTGTTCCCTCCTGTTATTTATTCTGGAAGAGAATGCAGAGAATTCATATTATTTTTTCCACAATTATTTGGTAGAATTCACAGTGAAACGATCTGGGTTTGATGCTTTCTTTATGGAATTATTGGTTCAATTTAGTTAGATAATGGGTTATTCAGGTACTACTTCTGTGGCTTTTAGCAGTTATGTCGTTCAAGGAATTAGTCTATTTCATGTAAATGATCAGATTTGTGGGCATAGAATTGTTCATAGTATGCCTGCATTTCCCTTTTAAATTCAGTGGAATCAGTAGTGATGTATCTGCTTTCACTTTTGATATGAGTAATGTATGTCTTCTATCCTTTTTTCCCTTAGTTAGCCTGGCTAGAAGTTAATCTGTTTTATTGAACTTTTCAAATAAGCAGCTTTTGGTTTTACTGTTTTTCTTCATTTTTTTTCTGTTTTCTATTCAATTGATTTCAGTTCTACTTATTATTATTTCCTTTCTTCTGCTTCCTTTAGCCTGAAATTGCTCTTCTTTCTCAAGCTAAGGTGAAAGCTTAGCTTATGAATTTTAGATCTTTCTCTTTTTCTAATATATACATTTAATACTATAAATGTACATAGTCTAATAACTGTTTTTACTAGATCTTACAAATTTTGCAGCTAGATTTTCATTTCAATTTATTTCAAAGTTTTTTTAAATTTCTCTTGAGATTTCTTTTTGAACTACATGCTATTTAGAAGTTCGTTATATAATCTCCAAATATTTGAGGATATACCAACTATCTTTCTGTTATTGAGTTCTAGTTTAATTTCATCATGGTCTGAAAACATACTTTATGATTGACTGACGCTTTCAAATTTGATGGGGGAGTATTTTATGACCTAGAATGTGGTTTATATCTGTGAATGTTCCATGTGAAATTGTGATGAATATGTATTATATTGTTGTGTATAATCTATAAGTATCAATTAAACATGATCAATACTGACATTTTAACCCATCTACATATTCACTGAATTTCTGCATGCTTGATTTATCAATTACTAAAAGAAGGAAGTTGATATTTCCAAATATAATAGTCATCTTTCTCCATATACAAGTTTTTGTCAAAGGTATTTTGATACTCTGTTGTCCATTACTACACATTTAGAGTTGTTATGTCTTCTTAGAGAATTGATCCTGTATCATTAGGTAATGCTCTTCTGTACTCCTTATAATTTTCCTTGTTCTGAGGTCTACTTTGCCTGAAATTAACCTAGTTTCTCCAAATTTCTTTTGATTTGTTTTAGCATGGCATATCTTTCTCCATTCCTTTCTTTAGCTTATCTTATTTTTTATATTTAAAGTGGATATCTTATAGACAACATACAGTTGGGTCTTGAATTTTTATGCACTCAGACAATCTCCATCTTTCAAATGGTATATTTAGACCAATCACATTTAAAGTAATTATTTATATAGTGGATTGATATCTATGATTTTTGTAACTTTTCCAATTATTGTAGTTTTTCTTTAAACCCCCCCCCCCCTTTGTCTGCCTTTTCTGGTTTTAATTCAGCATTTCATATTAATACCCATGTTTTTGAAAATTCTCAAGTGGTTTACCCTATTGTTTACAGTATACATTTTAAACTACTGTAGGTCCACCTTCAAATAACACTATACTATGTCACATGTAAGGCAGGTAATTTATAACAAAGTATTCATTCCTCCCTTCTTCCCTTGTCTATATGGTATTATTATACAATGCAACATTACTATTATTACTATAAACAAACAACTATGTCACAGATCAATTAAGAAAAACAAATATTTTATGTTACCATCATTTATCTCTTCTCCAACATTCATCCGTTTTTATGTAGATTCAAGTTTCTGATATATATTATATTCTTTCTGCTATACAAACTGCTTTTAACATTTTTGCATGGCACTTATGGTGACAAATTCTCTTACTGTTGGTTTGCTTGAGAAACCCATTATTTCTCCTTCACTTTTTGTGGCGGCCATCAACGGAGGTGCTTAGCTCTCGTTAAGACCGACTACGAGACAAGGTCTATAGCTGGTCAAGGAGGGATCAAGGATGTCCGACTTGCAGAGGAGAGCTAAGCACTTCAAGACTTAGAGCCTAATTTCACCCTGTTTATACTCTTATAAAGACCATTTTTTAAGCTCCTTGAGAAATATGCCTCATTGGGTGCTGGACTGGTTAGTCAAAAACGGGCAACTGGACCCCCCCCTCCCTCTTTCTGCGGCAAAGCCGCTGGGTCAACCTAAGACAGGGGCCTGGCCAAGTGCTGCCATGGTTTCCAACGACGGGTAAGACCCAGCTGCCGTTTAGCACGGTCCTGACCTAAAAAGGGCAATTGGACCCCCCCCCTCTCTCTCCTTCTGTGGCAAAGCCGCTGGGTCAACCTAAGACAGGGGCCTGGCCAATTGCTGCCATGGTTTCCAATGACGGGTAAGATCCAACAGCCGTTTAGCACGGTCCTAACCTAAGACAGGCACAGTCCCCCCAAATATCATCGAGGCCTCTATTTCTCCCAGCAACTTAATCATAATGTTTTACAATAATGCTTTTCCTTTTTAATTATCTACCTACATATAAAAACAACGGCCTGTTTATTATAAATTATAATTTAACTACTAACCTAACTAGTTTAAGATTATTGCTACACAGTTAAAAAAAACAATAGTCTTACAAATTTAACTGTACATATAATTTCGGTATGATGCCATATCTTACAAATAACCCTAGTTAATTTAAGCCTATATAGAAAATAAATTTCTTTAAATCTTTGTAAAAATTTTAAAAAATAAACTACAAACAAAAAACTACTGCCTAAAAAATAGTTCAGGATCTTGATAACTCTTTAGCTAAAAACATAAAGTCTAACATATCTAATCTTAAACATCAGAACAAAAACTACTATGCCATAAGTTACTGTTCCTAAAAAGTTAACATCCTGTCACCATAAAACTAAAAACGCTTATCTCAAGTCTATATAACATCTACAACCTTACATAACTTCAAAGAGAATGCTTACGCTTACCAAAAAATAAAATATAAAAACTGTGCTTATCTTACAATAAAGTCAGTCGCCAGTCATCAGTCACCAGTCGTCAGTTGTCAGTCGTCAATTCTCAATCTAATATACAATTCATCACTTTCGCCAACTCCCTTAACCACCTTCAGTCTTGCTCCCTCATGCCTCGGCTGAACCGCGACAACTTTTTAAGGATAATTTTGCTGGATATAGAATTCTAGGCTGGTGTTTTATTTTTTTCTATCAACATATTAAATATTTCAATCCATTCTCTTCTTGTTAATATGATTTCTGACAAGAAATCTGATGCAATTCCTATCTTTGTTCCCTATAAGTAAGGTGACTTTCCCTTCTAGCTTTTTTCAAAATATTTACTTTGTCTTTGATTTTATGCAATTTGAAAGCGATAAGCCTAGAAGTATGTGTGTGTGTATGTGCATATTCTTTTATATTTATCTTGCTTGGAGTTTTCTGATGTTTCTGGATCTGTGGTTTGGTGTCTGTCATTAGTTTTGAAAAGTTCTCAATGATTGTTACTTCAAATATTTCTTATATTCCAATCTCTCTTTCTTTTCCTTCTGGTATTCCAATTGCACATTCATTATGCTTTGATATTTTCCCAAATTGTGTGATGTTCCATTTGGGGTTTCTTTCTTTCTTCTTTCTCATTTCATTTTGGTTTGATAGCTTCTATTGATCTTTCTACAAGCTCCCTGATTCTGTGACAGTGTCACGGTTACTGATGAGGCTGTTGAAGGCATTCTTTATTTCTGTTATAAAATTTTTTATTTGTAGCCTTTACTTTTGATTCTCTGTTAGAGTTTCCATTTGTCTACTCATCTGTTTTTTTTTTTTTCAACTTTTTTCCTTAGAACCTTAATATAACAGACACAGTTATTTTAAATTCCCTGTCTGATAATTCCAAAATCTGTTTTGCAGGGGAATCTGGTTCTGATGATTGCTTGACTCTTCAGGCTACGTTTTTTTTTAAATTGCCTGTTACATATTTTCTATATTTTTTAGAGAAAATATCAGGGTTTAGGACCTCAGGTAAACATGTGTTAGTGCAAATATTTATGGCAATTTCTCTAGGAGTTAAGATGTAATTAGAGTTTGCTAAAGCTTTAAGTGTCACAGGCTTTATATTTCATTACTATTTTTGTTTTTGTCTCTTTTCTTGACTTTGTCTTCCCTAAGCACTCCTCCTCCAAGAGAAACTGTCTCCCAGCTTTTTCAGATGTAAGCCACTGTTGTTAAGACCTTGTTGGTAAAGTGGAAAGATCCAGGAAAAGAGAAGCATTCAATAATCCTCTGTTAAAATATCAGTTTTTAAATGAGTCTGTGTTTCAGAGCTGTGATCTTCACTGCTTTCCAGCGGTATAAGCTTTTATCCCTTTTCTTTCCCCTACTCCCTTCCTTGGCTGCCTAGTTTACAGTCTGTTTCCTTGATCCCTGTGGACCCTGTTTTCTTCCAGTTAGGAAAGAAAGAAAGGCTGGATGGTGCTAAACTGGGAGGGATTCCCATCTTCCATCTAAAATAAGACTCTGGCAAGTCCTTACCCCTGGAGAGTAGTCCTTTGTTAAAAACAAGGTTCTTAGTGTATTTCACAATTTCTATTCCTTTCCCCTTCCCAGAGCCTTTAGCAGATCTTTCTCAGATTTTCATCCTGAAAACCTGGTAGAATTCCTGAAGATAAAGCCCATTAAGATGTGGGCTATCTTAAAATGGCAGGCCCTAGGAGGTTCTCACTCTTGTGCTTGGCCACAATTATCCTCAAGTAATGTTTCAAAATTACCATTTAAACATTCCTACTAGTTAACTTCTGCTCCATGAAATCAGATTTCATCTGTGTTTCTCTGGTAATGCCTTTATCTCCATATTTGGGGTTGGTTTGCCCTATGGTTTCAATTAACTGGTAGGTCCAAGAGAAGTCATTGATTTCCATATACCTGGCTTTTTCTTGTAAAAATGATAGTAATGACTTCTGATGCCTTTATCTTTCAAAGCTGAAGCTGAATGTCTTATGGATTTTCTTGTACAAAAACTATACCAAAATATGTTTTTAATAAATTGTTAATTAAACAAGAATAGAAAGAATAAAATAATTAAATAAATGCATGGTTAGTGGTGAGAGTCAGGTTTCTCACAGCTGGAATAGGAATATAAAGATAAACAAAGAGAGAAAGCTAGAATGATCTATTTAGTAATGGATAAGAGCTGGAGACATCAGCAGGAAGTCTTGTTTAGCTCAATATAGTTTCAGATGTATACACAAATATTTATACATAACTATATGTTCACATGATTCTAATTCCTCTCTTAACTGAGAAGGTCTAGAAGTAATGATATCTTCATAGCAGTGAGCACAACTATCTCCTAAAGCTTGGCTTCTAATACCATTCTCCAATTTAAAGGAACCAGAAATCCTTGGAATAATGGCTGATTCTCAAACTGAGGCAGCAGATATTCAAGATAAGTCTTTAGCTTCATGTAGTGTCATAAGGTAAGGAACTGCTCAAAAAATTAAAAAGCACACCTTTGTGGGAAGGAACACAGAAGCCAACTGTAAGTGTGCACAAAGTCAAAGCTGCAACAATTTGAGCAAGAAAACAAATAAAGTCCTGGGTTATAATGAAAAATATAAAATAAAAACCCATCAGTCCATACTTATATAAATGAGTGATTGAATAAATAAGTCAATAAATAATGAGAATATAAATCTCTCATGCAGAATAATTGCAAATAATTTATGTAGATACTCTGCTTTCAAGTAGGTGGAGCATAACTCCTCACTCCTTAATCGCAGGCCACACATAGTAACTTCCTTCCAAAGAATTTAGTATAGAAAGAGGGAAACAAAAGAATGACCTTACATGGAGACCCCTGACAAACATTTCCTCAGTTTAACATGTATGGTGATAAGTCATGTTGATAGTAAGTACCCTTGATGTTATCACTCAGAGTACCACTTTACCTCTGTGGTCCCCCTCCCAAGAATATATAGCTCCAGTCTAATCATGAGAAAAACATTGGACAAACCCCAATTGAGGGACATTCTATAAAATGTCTGATCAATACTCCTCAAACTTAGTGGTCATCAAAAGCAACCAAATTCTGAGAACTATCAGAGCCAAGGAAGCCATGACAAATAAAAGCATTTTGGTATCTAGGGTAGGTACCCTAGAATAAAAAAGGTGCATTAATTAAAAACTAGGGAAATATGAATAAAGTATGCATATTAGTTAATAATATAGTTCATTATGAGTTCATTAGTTGTAGCAAATGAACCATACTAATGTTAGATGTTAATAATAAGGGTAACAGTGTAGGGTATGTGGAAAGTTTCTGTACTGTCTTTGCGATTTTTCTGTAGAAAAAAATTAAAATATACAGTTTATTTTTAATTGCATATGAAACTAAAATTATATGAAAGCATATAATGAACTCTAGTACTTGTTAAAATATGGAAATTTGTCAAAATAAATATTTACTGATTCCCTTAGTTCATCATTTACTATAGGAGAAGTAGCTTTCCATTAATGAATATTTCCATGAGATTCTAAATGTTCTCAAGAGAATTCCACCTCTCTTCCATGCTCAGCTTTGAATTGAAGTACAATTTCTTGCACTAACATGATAACTCAGAGAAACCCATGGTCTGAGAACTTTCCAGGGGCTAAAAGTTCACTGTCATTCAATATCTATCAGAAGCTTAGCAGAGTGAAACTTTATTTGTATATTAATGCGTTTTTTCTGGTCAATATCCCTTGTTTAGTTTATGGAATAATTTTTCCTAAAATACTGGATACTCCTTTCTTGCAAGTATCATATTTTCTGATTTTTAAAATATATGTTTTCTGGGCCACACAGAACATCTTTTTCAGCCAGATTACTAAGATGAGCGCCATAGATCCTACTCTCAACTAGGGCTTGCTATGGATCAGCAGGAATGGCATACCTGGGGCTTGATATCAATTGCCTTTTGCTGATGCTTTTTGTTTTGTTTTGTTTTTTAATTCCAATTATTGTGACTTATTTTCAAGGATGATAGAAGAAACATCAATGTAATGCTCTCATCTATTTCCACTATCATGGTCTTTCCTTGAGGCTATTGCCTACTATTATTATCCAGTGTCTTTATCCTTAGGGATCCTGGGGAATGAGCTTTATATTCTTAATGTCAGGAAGTGGAAGAATGAGGAATGTGAATGCATGCTAAATTCCTTACCTTATTTATGGAAAGAGTCAAATGTTTTTATATATAACTTAAATTTGATTTTCTTTGGAGATGTGTGTTTAGGTAGCATTTTGAGAAATATAAAAGCAATATTTTAAAATGTAATAAAACAGGGTGGATCCCTTTCACTGGAGAAAACAATAGTAAAGTAAATTCAATACATGTAGCAAAGAAAAAAAAATACATAACAAATAGAAAGAAAGCAAAGGCAAAACTGTAAAAATAAGAAGACTGACATAAAACCATCTAAATCAGTTATGATATAAATGACTTAAGCTTTCTCTATTAACAAGCAAGTTATTTCATGAGGATTGAGTGTGTGGCTGGGTTGTTGGAAATACTCTATTTATTGTTCTAACTAGTGATTAAACAGAAGTTCATATAATCTGTATACTTATGATTTGGGATTTTTACCTATTATGACCTTTAACTACTTTAATAAAGCTTTCTTTTAAAGTCCACTATATTCAACATACTGTAGACACATCCAACATAAACTATATTTTATAAAATAAAGTGTTAGGCAAATAATTGCCAGGCAAAAGGAGGATGAAAATATGGTTGGCTACATCAATAATAGAAATAAGAATTCAAAAGTCATTAAATGAGTTAGAGGGTATTTCATAAAAGACACAATCTATAAAGAATAAATATTGAGTACATGTATTTGTAGTATTAAAATATATGAAGGGAAGTGGATGTGACTCAAGCGATTGAGCTCCCACCTACCACATGTGAGGTCCTGGGTTCAGTTCCCAGTGCCTCCTGGAGAAGACAAGCAAAACAGTGGGCTGGCGTGGCAGGCTGATGCAACAAGATGATGCAATAAGAAGAAACAAAGAGGAAACACAATGAGAGACACAACAAAGCAGGGAGTCGAGGTGGCTCAAGCGATTGAGCACCTCTCTCCCACATGCGAGGTCCCAGATTTGGTTGCCGGTGCCTCCTAAAGAAAAGATGAGCAGACACAGAGCTTACACAGTGAATGAACACAGAGGGCAGACAGAAAGCACAAACAACAAGGGGGGTGGTAATAAATAAATAAAATAAATCTTTAAAAAAATATATATATATGAAACAAAATTTATTATACATATAAGGAAAAATGGAAAGAAATTGCTATGGGAGCTCTTAACTTGCTGCTCTGTCTTTTATGAATCAATTAAACAAAAAAAAAATAAGAATATTTCAATAATATAATTGACAATATTGAAATATCATATGTATAATTTATATACACTAAAAGGAGTGAATACATCTTCCTAAAAAGCATTAATGAAGCATTTATCCAAATGGCAATATTCCAGGGAACAAAGAAATGCCTCACAATCCTCAAAACAAAACAAAAGTTATGTAGACCAGTCCTTGTCTAGAATGCAATAAATAAAACTAGGAATGAATAAAATAAGTTTAAATAAATAATATAACCATTTAGAAAGTGTCAACACTCTCAATAATAGTGGCATAGGAAGTTCTGTAGATTGTTCCCTCCACCAGGAAAATGAATGAGCTATAAATATATATCTGAATTAATAGGTGGTAACACTGAAACCAGATTGGACATGTAGAACAAGCACAGGAGTGCCAGAGGAAGTAAGAGGCTGCCTCTGTAAGTAAAGGCAAGCACAAACCTCGAACCAGCCCCCACTCTTCAAGCTCTGCTGCCATGGCCATGGAAACTCAGTCCAGATTTCAGGAGCAGCTAGCAGGAGTCATGGTGGGCAGAGGAAACCTCATGCTGCACAAGTTGGAGTTGGAGGTAGAGATTGGTCTGGGGGATCCCTGAGGGCCCAGAGCAATTGCTAGCCTTGGTTTCATCCCTTCAAGCCACAGAATTTTCTGGCCACACACCAGCACCTACTGGGGAGTAAAGAACCAGTGAACCATTTTGGGGGCTGGTTTTCTTTATTTCTCTCTCTCACTTTTTAATTTTTTAAAAAATTTTTTCGTGTGCCACATCCCTAAGTGACCAGTGCAGATGCTAGGCTCAGTGTTGGCTTCAGGAGCAGCAGCTTCCTGTTTCCCACCAGCACCTACTAGTAGAGGCAGTGCAAATCTTCATGATCTGGGATTTGACATTGAACAAAATAGAAAACAATAGACAAACTGGACTTTATCAAAATTAAAAACTTGTACAATAAAAGTCATTATCAAGAATGTGAAATGACAACCTGCAAAGTGGGAGGAAAATATTTGCACTTGAACAGACGTTTTTCCAAAGAAGATACATAAATGGCCAATAAGCATATGAAAAGATGCTCTACAATATTAGCTATTAGAGAAATGCAAATCAAACCCACAATGAGATAATACTTCCTACCTAAAAAGATGTCTGCATATATAATAAAAACTGTGGGAGAGGATGCTGGGAAATTGGAAGGCTAGCGCATGATTGCCAGGAACATAAAATGGTATAGCCACTGTGAAAATCAAAATAGTGGTTCCTCAAAAAGTTAAATATAAAATTATTATATAACTCAACAATTCCACTTGTAGGTATACACCCAAAGGAAGTGAAAACAGAGTCTAAAACAGATACTCGTACACCAATATGCAGCATTATTCACAACTGTGAAAAGGTGGAAACAACCCAAGGGTCCATCAATAGATGAGTAGATAAACAAAATGCACACAAATACAATAGAATATTATTTGGCCATAGGAAGGAGTGAAGTTATGAGATATGCTACAACCTTGATGAATGTTTAAAACATTATGCAGAGTGAGGTAAGCATAATATTATATTTTGTCACATATATATTTAGAAGTAGTAAATTTGCAGAGACAGAAAGTAGATTAGAGGTTACCAGGGGATAAGAGGAGAGAAGAAAGGGAAGTTTTTGTTTGGTGAGTATAGAGTATTTGTAAATAAAATTAATAATAGAAGAAAGAATGAAATAAAACTATGACTACTGATAATATATAAATTTTATAGATTAAAAATAGGAAATACTATACTTCAATATATAATATATGGCTAAATTTGGACTATGTTAGGTTTATAACTTTAGCATAAACCTAATGCTCTAAACTGATAAAAAATACAGTAGAAATGGCCCATTCATTGTCCCTCCCAATGGAGAATTTGTGTGGGGAAGTTTTCCATGCATCTTTGAACTCTATGAGTTTAGAGATCCTAGACCTCTATGGGAGGACTTTCCATCAAAAGTCAGAGGAAGTCTTCTACTAAATTCCGCTAAACCTAAAGCCATGGTTGCCATTTGTTCATCTTGGTTTTCATGCCAGTAGACCAGCTGTCAAAGAAAGGAAATACTGTTGTGATAAGAATAATTGACTCTGATCATCATGAGGATTTAGAACTGCTGCTATGCAACGAATGCAGATAAAGAAGAGTTTTGGCTCTAAGTGAAACATTGGGCCCTCTCTTGGTATTTTTATATCCAATTCTAACTGTCAACCAGCAAGTTCAGCAGTTAGTCTGATAAGGAGCTCAGATCACTTGGGAATGAGGATCTGGTATTATGAGTGTGAGGAGCATTGACATTGTGTGGTAGAAAAGAGAAATGAGGGGTGTCAGTTATGGTCTCAGGTTGAATTACATCAGTTGGAACTATAGTTTACTTCCCAAACCCTCTTCTTGTAAGTTTCCCCCGAAATTGTAATCAAGCAGAAACCTGATGAAGGTGTAACCACATGGAGTGAACTTAATGTGAAAAGCAAGTGGATCAGAGAGATGAAAGAATTGATTGTAATGTATGCTGTTGGCACCCAACCTAGATCCTCTTTATGGGGCAGGTGTACCCATTCTCCAGCTGCTGCGGATGTTGTATGCTAATAATGTGCACCTGCTTCTTTCTCAGGAGTATTACCAATGCCTGACAGAAGTTACCTTGCTCTGAGATACTTGGAAGATTTTGCCCCTACTCTAATCTCCCAAAGGCTACCGACATTCAATGACTTACTAATGCTGGTCATAGCATATAACCTGTTTCCTTGCCTCTGGGCCGAATAATCTCTGTGCTGTAATTTGCCCTCTAGAAGTGCCTGTGAGATCTGCCTGAGGTTAAATTTATTCTTTCCCTGCCCAATTCTGTTTTACTTATTCCCTTACTTTTGTTTCTTGAAAGCACTCACTCCACAAATCATATGCATACCATATACATCTCAAACCCTGCTTCTAGGAAACCCAAACTTAAACAAGTATAACACAAAATCTCCTTACCAGATCTCAACTGTAATGGCACTATTGTAATTAAATAATTAGTATGGTATAATAGAAAATGTTAGGACATATATTAATAGGTAAAGATAAAAGGATAATCCCCAAAACTGAAGAAAATGTATTCCATAATATGTAATATGAAACAAGCATATGCTCCATCTTAATCCAACAGTCCTCTAACTCATAACAGTGAAATACTAGAGATGTTTCCATTTTAAAAAACCTGCTATCACTATTATTTATTATTTAATATATTCATTGATGTTCTGGGAGAAAAAAAACAAATAAAACAGAAATAGGGTATAAAACTACGAAAAATGATGAAAGCAAATTTCTCTTGTGTTGATAATCCAAAAGACTGTATTTAAGAAAATAAAACATAAAATTAGTGAGGACAATAAAATGTACAGATACAAGAAGAAAAAATTAATAGATTTCCAAAATATAGAAATTACTAGTTTGAACAAAAAAGAATAATATATCTTACAGTCACAACAATATTTTGATAGGGAAAGTCATAAAAAATATTTCATTTAAAAAAATGTAATAGCCCACATGTGCAAAACTGCAGAAATTTATTGAAAGACAAAAACTATCTGATTAAACACAGAGATAAGTTATGCTAAATAAGGAAACTAAGATTTTTAAGAAAAAAGTTTTTTCTAAACCAATGAACAGTTCATAAGAAAGCAAATAATTATTTTATTATTATTTTATTTTATTTTATTTGGGAAAATATGGTGCAATACTTCCAAAGTTCATCTAAAAGAATCAACAGATTTTTTAAAATGCTTTTAGACTTTATCATATATTTTCTTACTCATGTACTAAAATAAATTCTGAAGTAACAACACTTAAAGCAGTGTGGTATTGCACAAAAAACAATGGAGAGAAGAAAATGAAAAAAAAAATATATGAAAAAGGAAGAAAGAATGAAGGAAGGAAGC